>CM062290.1:477136720-477337937 GCA_031216915.1 Pictodentalium vernedei
GAATTGTAGTCCGGAGGTGCTACTCTTCGCACGGACTTGCATTCTTTTTACACCGGGTCTCCACGCATTTGGCGGACCACATGCTTCACATTTTCCTGAGTAGTTAAGCAAAATGAGTTATATTATTTTAATATTTTAAACTGTAACTTGTCTGCTCGCTGCTTGTATACAAATGTATTGCTTGCTGTTCACATTTTGTTTACTTCTATTAACTGTTATTGAATATTGTATACAAATCAAATTCGTTAATAAATATTGTTTAAACTAGTTAATGTTCTTACCTGTAGCCCAAAGTTTTGTAATTTTCTCCACATGCGCAACCATGATAATAATAATAATAATAATAATAATAACACTTCGGCCGGCCGCTGATTTGTCGCGGTTCTCGTATGAGAAGGCCTTGGTTACCCATGTTCTACTAACTGCCTCCCCCTATTCCCACGCTTCTTCTCTCCTCCCAACACTCAGAGACGAACTGCTTGATGACATCCCTTGCCCCATTCTTCCCAATCTCTCCGATTAGTATATTAACCCTCTCCTTTGAGTCGCCCCCTAACCACATGTCCTTCATTCTCCCATCCCACTTCTCCATTATACTCCCCGTGAATCTTGTTCTTTTAGACTGGTATTTTGGGCATTCTACAAGAAAGTGTTCCAGGGTCTCCACCACGCCCACGTTACACATCTGGCACTCCTTTTCACTGTTTTTTCCCAATTTTTCCCCTCAGCTCCAGGGACCCGCGACCTCAGCTTGAACAACAGTGACGCCCCCAAAGGTGCCATCAAGGTACTCTTCAAAACCAGGCTTCTCTTTATCACGCAGGCCACCCAAAGATCTCTTTGATTTCACCCCCCTCTCGCCAATTACGGTTACAATCCTCCATGACCCTTTATCTGACGATGAATAACTGGCTCTTCAAATACAGATCTCAGTCCTTGCCAAATTCCCGCCTCAAAGTCTGCCACAAAGGACGTAACTTCAGTTGCTGGTAACACATCACATACAGCTTGGAAAACCTGTGATGTAAAATTAAATAAAAATAAGTGAAAATGCAAGAAATAATGAGAAACTAAAATCTAGTACCATCAAACTGCACCAGCACGGGGTTAATAAATACTCCAAAAGAGTATGGAAAAATATGCCCAACAAAACACACCACGTTTGATATCGTGTATTTTCTTAGGCATCTTTTTAGAATACTTGGATATTTATTAACCCTGTTCTGGGACAGTTAGGTAGAAATTAGTTCATTTTAAGTTTCAATTCTTCATTATTTCTTACATAATATCTTGGCAACCTGCTCTTACCTCAATTAGCAGTATCTTAAAACGTGTGTGAATGATATAATTAATCTCATAAAATGATTATTGGATAAATAATACAAATACAGTTATTTTGTCATGACTGTGGGACTTGAAATTCTGTTCTTTTGTCCTGACTAATCGCACTCTATAATTACGAACAGGATTATCTGTTGTGATAACCACAAACAATACATCGGTATTTCTCAGTGAAATTAATCCCACTCAACTTGATACGGCGGTATTTCTCAGTGAAATTAATCCCAACCAACTTGACTGACACACAAGAAATTAACAGTACTACTATACTCTCTCTCTCTCTCTCTCTCTCTACCCCCCCCCCCCCCCCCCCATAAATAATCAATCTCTCTCTCTCTCTCTCTCTCTCTCTCTCTCTCTTTCTCTCTCTCTCTACCTCCCCTAACCCCCCCATAAATAATCAAACTCTCTCTCTCTCTCTCTCTCTCTCCTCTCTCTCTCTCTCTCTCTCTCTCTCTCTCTCTCTCTCTCTCTCCCTCTCTGTCAGTGATAATTAAGAAGCCATTTACCTTTTTATAATCATTTTTGCTCTTCTCTGACATCACATAGAAGCATAGTGGCAGCTGTTTTATGCTCTCTCCAGATTTAAGAAAGGCGTGTATTGAAAGCAGCTGGGTGAATGGGGTCATGCCAATTTTGAATGTACCATCAACGTACCAAGTTTTTGCTTTACCGAGTAACTCTAATTGTTTTTGAGTTGAGAAAATAATGTGTCGTCTTTCACGTACTTGTATGTCTTTTTGTCACTGAAATTGGCATTAATATATAATCAAAATGCTTTTATTATCTTCTATCATCATGTGGTGAATACTACTCACGAAGAGAAGAAGAAAATTTTCTGCTCGGAACTGTTTGTAAGTATCTTTTTAATATTAGTTTTTATTTCAGGGAAGTTTTTATATATTTAGTTTTGCAAGTGTGTTTGGGGAGGATCGTAGGGTGTAATAAGGAGGTTTAGTTGAGAAGTTTTGCCAATTTTGCCGTTTGTTTACCTTAGTTAATTTTTTTTTCGTTTGTGTCTGTTTCCCTGGTGTTTTTGTCGTTTTCGGTCATTGGATTCTGTATATTATTTGTAATCATGAATGGTAAGTGTACGACGGGTGTTCAGACGGAGGTAAGTATGGGTGTTAAGGGAGGTCTGACGGAGGTGAGTCGAGGGGTGCAGGTGGGGAGGGTGAGGATCCAGAGGCATGCAGACAGTGTAATATGAGGTATAGTGGTGGTCGGTCAATGGAGAGTAGTGGGGTGTGTGCGAATTGCAGGGATATTTTACAGTTGTTAGAGAAGTGTGTTGGATTCGAGCGGGAGATTGCAGAGCTGAGAGGGAGGTTGGGGAGGGCCGGTGTATCTGGAGTTACCCCGTTGAAGGTTACCTACGATGGTGAGGTGGAAGGTGGGTGGAAGGTCGTTGTGCACTCAAGGAGGAAACTGGGAAGCAGGAAACGTGGGGGAATAATGCTTGATGTGGGGGGGGGGGGTGTAACTGAGGAGGGGGGGGGGGTTCTAGTAGGAAAATTCGGAAGGTGGCGTCAGGTCAGGGCTGCGTCGAGTCCGGAAGCCAGAGTCGGCGTAAGGCTGCCAAGGTTGCTAGGCGGTGTTTAGAAAACAGGTTTAGTGTTTTAGACTCTGATACCCTGGGGACGAGAGTGAGGGGAAAAGTGTGGGGGGGGGTGAGGTGGTTGTTGATGATGATAGGCCAGTCGGGATAAGGAGGGCGGTCAAGAGAAAGAGGGGACCAGGAGGTTGCAAAACGAGAGGAGGTGCAGATGATATAGGAACTGGGGCCAGAAGAAGAAAATTAGTTGTAGCGGGGAGCACCATTGTACGGGGGATTGACAATGTAGTTTGTGGTCCTGATAGTTCCAAACGAACAGTCTTGTGCTTTCCGGGGGCGAAGGTGGAGGATCTCAGGGACCGGGTAGATGGCATTGTGGCAGGGTCAGGACCGGAACCGGTAGTGGTGGTCCATGTGGGGACCAACAATATCAGGGAGAGGTCAGTAAGTTTGGTGGAGTCGTATAGAGGCTTAGTCGGCAAACTGCTAAGTAGGAATGCAAGGGTAGTCGTATCCGGGGTCCTTCCTGTCCTTGGAGGTGGGGACGAACGGAACTCAAGGATTTTGGCGCTAAATGAAGAGTTAGAGGACTACTGTGTTGATCTGGGAATTCCCTTTACCAACCATTGGGACACGTTTTGGGGCAATGGGACCATGTACGGGCGTGACGGGCTGCATCTTAGCAGGGCGGGGGAAACGGGTATTAGGGGATACAATTCTACGGGTAGCAGAGCCTTTTTTGGAGAAGAGCGGGGTGGGAGGTCAGAGGCAAGTATAACTGGACATAGGTGGGGTGAACAAGAGTGAGGGGGACATAATAAGTTTACCAAGACTAGCACCAGAAAACAATGGTCCCAGTAGGCGGAACCCAATGAACCTCGGTACCCTGAAAGTGAGTTATAGCAACATCCAGGGTCTCCACCGGAAAGTAAGTGAAATTGCTACATTGATCGAGGCAGAGGAGTTTGATGTCATGGGCTCAAGCGAGACGTGGGTAAGACACGAGGAACGGGTAGACCAAGTAAGCGGGTGTGTGTGGATAGGTGTAGGGCGAACGGAAGGCCAGAAAAAGGAGGGAGGGATAGGCATGTACATTAAAGAGGATTTAAAACGGTCGCTGATTACAGATCTGGAAGATATCATCACCTCGGCTGAGGTGTCAAAAGAAATTGGATGGGTAAAGATCAGTCTGAGAAACAAAAGTATTGCCCTTGGGATTGTGTACTGTGCGGTGGAGGGAAGTAAACCCGAGTGGAATGACTCGATATACTCAACACTAAGGTCCAATATCACTGAACTAGAAAACAGGGGGCTCGGTATAATTCTGATGGGCGACTTTAATGGACACATAGGTGACAAGGAAGAAGGCATGGAGGGTGGGGACAAGAAAGTCAACAGGAATGGAAGGAAGCTGTGGAACTTCACAAATGAGCTCGGTCTGAAGATTCTGAACAGGGACGCTAGATGTAAGGGGAAATGGACCTGGGAGAGAAACGACAGAAAATCAATAATTGACTACATTCTCACAGATATGAATTTATGGAGGGAGGTGATAGGGGTAGAAGTGGATGATGAGGGCAAAATGGAGTTGGATAGTGATCACAACTTGATTACAGTGACGATGAGGGCCAAAAACCTAGAGAAAAGGAAATAAAGCTTCAAGGAGATTTGGGAACTCAAAAAGGATGCCGACTGGGCGAAGTTCGAAGAAAAACTGAAACCAAAGCTTGCAGCCTTACACAAGGGGGGGGGGGGGGGGGGGGGGGGGGGGGGGGGGGGGGGGGGGGGGGGGGGGGGGGGGGGTTAGTGTCCAGAAGATGGCCGACACCATAGTTGCGAGCCTAGTGGAGGCAGGGAAGGAAAGTGTAGGAAAGATTAGGGTGCCAACACGGGAACTTGGGTACAGAGTGAACGAAGCAGCAGCGAGGATTATTACGGGAGCAACCGTCAGCGCTTGTAAGTCCTCTCTTTACTCTGAAACGCAGTGGGACCCACTACAAGATCGACGTCGCAAACATAAATTAATTCAGTATTTTAAAATGTATCATCGGATGACGCCCCCATATCTCTCCTGTAAAGTCCCTCCACCTGCCTATTCGACAGGGCTGCCAGTTAGTCTTCGATCAAGTCAGGACCGTCGTATCCCCTTTTGCCGTACCGAACTGTACAAGCAATCCTTTATCCCAAGTGTCACCGATCAATGGAATAATTTGCCACTGTCTGTCCGCGAGAACGCGTCCTTGGTTAATTTCAAGATCTTCTTAAACAAGGGTAACCTACGACCCCCAAAATTTTACATTAAGGCGAAATCTCGCACTGCTTAGATATATCACTGTAGATTGTGATTGGAATGTAGCAATCTCAATTCTCATTTACATGCCAACCATTTATCACCAAGCCCCTCATGTCAGTGTGGTGAAAAAGAAACTTCCGAGCATTTCCTTTTACATTGTCCAATTTTTACCGATGCTCGTAATCAAACAATTAACATTCTCCCGTTCGCAGTTGACACATTAGTACTACTCTTTGGATCAGAATTCTTGAACTATGACGAGAACTGTCTCGTCTTTGAGGTTGTACAAGACTATATCTTATTAAGTAAGAGATTTCATTAACCAATTGCCAATATTATAGAATACTTGTCAATGTGTATCAGTGGGCGTGTGTTTGTGCCTGTGTGCATGCATATGCTTGTATGTGTGTACCTATCTGGGTATATACGCATGCATGCATATATGCATGTGTTAGTACATGCACATACCACAACGATTCACTCCATTTACCCATCGTTCATCAATTTGGTGCGAATATACATGACTACAAAATTACTGCGAGTCACGCCATATTGTTCCCATGTTCCTTACCTTGTGTGAAGATAATGTACCTTATATTCTAGCTGTCAAATATATTCTGGCTTTACAGATTTAATCATGTATTTTCTGATTCTTGTCATTGTCTCCAAGTTGACTCTGTAATCGTGCTGTTGGTGGAAACGGCCTTCCATAAGCTTATAGCTTTCTGCCGAATCCACATCAATGTACTATGTAATTATTGTTATAACGTCGCATTTACGGAATAAATAATGTTTAAATCAGAGTGAACGAAGAACTGAAAAGGGCCATAGAGGTTAGAAAAGCTAAAGGTGCTGCATACAGAAGTAGAAAACTTAAGGGGGTGGAAAGCAATGAGGCCATGGTAGCAAAGGAAGAATACCAACAAGCACGAAATAAAGTAAACAAGATTAAAGACGACAACCGGAGAGTGCGAAATAGCAGTCTTATTAGGACGATAAGAACGACAGGGGGGTCGAGTTCGAGCGTATTTTGGAAATGGGTGAACAAACGTAACAAAGGGAATAACCAACAGAGCATTAAAGTAGATGGCAGAGTTACAGAAGAGCGAGATCAAATCGCATTAGAACTAGTCAAGCACTGGGAAAAGGTAAACGATAAGCGATGGAACCCACCAGAGTGTCCGAACCAGGTCGAGGAAAATCTCTCGGTCTTCGTGTGCAGCGAAATCAAAATGAGGAGATGCGAAGGGTGATCTCGAAATTCAGGAATGGAAAAGCGGGAGGGGTGGACGAAATTCCTAATGAGTTTATCAAAAAAGGGGGAGAGGAACTCTTGGAAAGCCTAACTGCCCTATTCAATTTAGCCATAGAAAAACAAGAGGTCCCAAAGGAGTGGAGGGAAAGTAAAGTGACATTTATTCACAAAAAGGGGGAAAAAGACGTCTTGGATAACTATCGAGGGATCTCTGTCAACAGCAACAGCAACATTGGAAAAGTCTTTTGTAAAGTCCTGTATGGGAGATTAGAAGAGGTGATTGAGGAGAAATGTTTTTTTTTTGAGAAATCCAGAATAGCTTCAGGAAGGGAAGGAGAGTCACTGACCATCTTTTCACGCTATCCCAAATGATAGAATCCGCGAAAGCAAAAAAGAAAAAGATGTTCATGTTTTTTGGATGTTAGAAAGGCATACGATAGAGTATGGAGGGAAGGTATGTGGCGCAAGCTGGAGGCTCTGGGCTTGGGGGGCGAGTTTGTTGGGATTATGAAAGCATTACATAAAGATGTACAGAGTGAAATTAGCCTGGGTAACATTACAACAAAACGTGTGCCTATGGAGGTAGGCCTAAGACAGGGGTGTATCCTTTCGCCAATTCTTTTTGCATTGTACATCAAAGGTTTAGGAGATGAACTCCTGCACAGCGACGAGGGGGTTCCAGTTGGTGATTTGAAGATCCCAGGGCTATTTTTTGCAGACGATATGGTGCTAGTGTCAGAAAACGAAGAGGGGTTAGAGAAGATGCTGGGAATTGTTGGGAAATATGGGAGCAAATGGAGACTCGAACTTAATGAAAGCAAGAGCAAAGTTATACCCGTGGGCCGCAAAGTGGACCCCACTTGAAGGTGGAGAGTGGGGGAGTTCTGCATTCCGGAAGGTAGCAGTAGACTTCTTAGTGTAGGAGAGACTAGTGACTATGAATACCTGGGGGTAAATATAAACATCACAGGAAGAGGCATCTACCGAAACCACACAAATAAATTGATTCTGAAGGGGAAGCGAATCCTTAACCAAATGAAACTTATAGGGAGAAACAGTTTCAATAAGGTTTTCATGGGGAAATGGTGGGTCTGCCAAGTATAACATACGGTACGGAAGTTGTACCCCTAAACCACACAGCTGTTAAGAGCTTGGAAATCCTGCAGAACGATGCAGGCCGATGGATAACAGGCTCGAGTAATGCCGCAGCACTAGAAGCAATCCTGGGTGAGCTTGGATGGATGAGGATCAAGGACAGAATAGACCTATTGAAACTCGGTTATCTTAATTATTTGGTAAATCTCCCCGATAGCCGACGGTGTAAAGTAATGTTCCTGAGAACTTTCAACTCAAATATCAAGACGGGGTGGATGGTCCAAGTGAGGGAGCAAGTAGAAAACTACTCAATGGAGATCTCGGACCTTGACGTTGGGGCAAACCAGGGCAAAAAGATCGTCAGAGAAAGGGTCATGGAGGATTGTAACCGTAATTGGCGAGAGGGGGTCAAATCAAAGAGATCTTTGGGTGGCCTGCGTGATAAAGAGAAGCCTGGTTTTGAAGAGTACCTTGATGGCACCTTTGGGGGCGTCACTGTTGTTCAAGCTGAGGTCGCGGTCCCTGGAGCTGAGGGGAAAAATTGGGAAAAACAGTGAAAAGGAGTGCCAGATGTGTAACGTGGGCGTGGTGGAGACCCTGGAACACTTTCTTATAGAATGCCCAAAATACCAATCTAAAAGAACAAGATTCACGGGGAGTATAATGGAGAAGTGGGATGGGAGAATGAAGGACATGTGGTTAGGGGGCGACTCAAAGGAGAAGGTTAATATACTAATCGGAGAGATTGGGAAGAATGGGGCAAGGGATGTCATCAAGCAGTTCGTCTCCGAGTGTCGGGAGGAGAGAAGAAGCGCGGGAATAGGGAGGCAGCTGGTAGAACATGGGTAACCAAGGCCTTCTCATACGAGAACCGCGACAAATCAGCGGCCGGCCGAAGTGTTATTATTATTATAGTCCATATCTAATGCAAAAGGCAAGTCTGTCGGGTTTTGTGGAGGCTAGGTTGCCATTGAACGGGTAACCATTCTAATTAAATTGGCCACGTCTGGCCGAGAGCCTTCTGGTGAATGATAGTTTTCCCTATTGTTAGTGGCTTCTATAACTAAAGTCTGTGCTGACTCAAACAAATGAGATTTCCCAGATTCCTTAACATCTGCCTTTATTTGAACTGCTGTTAATATCCCTGGAATTGATTGATGTGTGTGACTTTGAGTACCAGTGCTGAAGCTCTGACCCTTTTGTTTCACTACGGCAGGACAGCTTGATTGTTTGCCACAAACGCTACAACGCCACTCAACAGTTCCACTAACTAACGTTCTCTTGTGGACATACGTAAACCCATCTGTGGAGACTAGCTTCCGCTTTCCTCTTTCGCTACCATTATCGACAACGTGAAATGTTATGTTAGCTTCCTTTTCTATGATGTCCTCTCTCCGTATTGACTCGTCAGCTATAGATGTTTCCATTTCTTATCTAATAAGTGACCTACCGCGACAAATCAGCGGCTGGCCAAAGTGTTATTATTACCTCTCGGGGCGTGGGACATCAAAAGTTGAATCATCTGCGCCTGTGCTGCCTAGAACAGTTTGTGTGTTTGTGTTGTCCTGTGAAGTGTGTGTGTCTGTGTTGGTCTGTGCATTTTGTGTGTCTGCGCTGTCCTGTGAAGTGTTTATGTCCGTGTTAGCCTGTGTAGTTTGTGTGTCGGTGGTGTCCTGTGAAGTATATATGTCTGTGTTGGCCTGTACAATTTGTATGTCTGTGCTGTCCTGTGAAGTGTCTAGATCTCTGTTGGCCTGTGTAGCTTGTGTCTCTGTGCTGTCATGAAAAGTGTGTGTGGCCTGTGTAATTGTTTGTGTGTAGATGTTGCCTTGAGAAGTGTGTGTGTCTGTGTTGGCTTGAGAAGTGTGAATGTCTGTGCTGCCTAGGCATGCTTGGCACATAAACTGATGAGAGATCTCCCCTCGCCTCAAACGTCCATACTTGTACTTTGAGAGTCCTGTGTTCCCACAACCACGATGTTGCCATCCACCACAGCTATCACAGTCTATCGCCTGGTGGCGTGGAGTCACTGCCCTATTGCAATACAGACATAACACTGCCATGACTGGCAACTTGGTGACAAGAAGTTTGAATGATGAGGTCACTGAGTCGAATCCAATCTTTTATAAGACCATTTTCGGCATGTATAAACGAACGAATGCAATGAGATCAAGCCACACAGAGTGTGTTTATAGACAGCATTGTTGGTAAATAAACATGTGTACTTCGCAAGAGGTACAAACAAATTCAGCGCATATGTTGTTACAGTACCAGGGTACCCGGAGCCAGTGTGTTTTGAAAGTGCTGTATAATCATTTTTCCATTGAACTACCCGAGAGTCATTATAGTTTTTATTCAGTGTCGGATCTTGTCAGTTCATTTTTTATTTATTGATTGTTTTAGGATTTCTAAAGAACATCAACCCAAAAACCGACTCCGAGCCCGAATCATCATGCAACCTTCTGATAATTTGGTCCAAATGGCTTAGAAACATACTCCATATCGCCCCAAAACTTGATCCCAACCGCCAAAAACTTTGGTCCGAAACGCCCAAAAACATGGTCCGAATCGTCCATAAGCATGGTCCGGATCATCCAGAAATCTGTTCCGAATCGTCCAGAAATCTGGTCCGAATCGTCCAACAAAATCTGGTCCGAATCGTCCATATACCCTTCTGTAGTGACCGAGGATATAATTATACGCAGCTAGAGATAATTCTCACCAGGCTTTGTTCTGTTTATTTTCTCTTTCTATTTATACTGTCAACTCGTCCCGCAGTAGAATCAGCTGTCGAACTGTTCTGTGAACCACTGCAGACGAAAACTAAACTCATCCGGGTCTCCGGCTTCTCTTATACCCTACAAATGGGAGCTATTCAGTTGGGGTAGTGTATGTTCGGGGCACGATGGTATTGTGCACCCAGAAAAACCGGACAAGGGTCTTTGAAGATCACCACACTCTTCAGGTGTTTAAAAGGAATGGGGGATTATGACCTTTAAAGGGATGATGGGCAATGACCTTAAGGTGATCTTAATAGGGATAGATGTATAGGGCCGCTTTTCATAACGGTGATGTATCATCACCAAAGTAGGATTAAGAGGGACAAGTCCTTGTGTCCCAAAACAAAGTGGCATGTAAATTACGGTGATCATTGACCACCAAGGCATCATTCTAATGT
Source organism: Pictodentalium vernedei (assembly GCA_031216915.1). NCBI lineage: Eukaryota > Metazoa > Mollusca > Scaphopoda > Dentaliida > Dentaliidae > Pictodentalium > Pictodentalium vernedei. The sequence goes on from CM062290.1 coordinate 477,147,438, forward strand.
AGGTATTAAGTCTTAATACTCCTAAGTGCTCAATAAAAATACAGTGCAAAATAGTAACTTCCTGAGGCAGTTGTAGGGGGTCACAATTATGAAAAACAAAATGAAAAGTAGATGTGGGCTCCGACCAGGAGCTGGTAAAAATAATCTCCAATCAATATTGTCATTAAGCACCCAGGAGTGACGTAAATGGGGCTTTACTAAGGGATGCGATACATCCCCTGAAGGTTGCTGGATGAGATGCTAAGAAGGTGTTGGGCAGATGTATGCCTCAAAATGGCGATGCGTTGGGCCACATCACCTATGTAGGCAGGAGTTGCTACATCTATGCCCAGGGGTCCAGCAAAGTATGGGGAGTCAGTCTCCACCAGGAACCGATTGTCGGGGATCATTTGAAGTCCCCGGATTTGCCTGTCAGAGAAGCAGTAACAGGTCACCCCTACACTGAAATAGCACTTCCCAAAACTATTCAGCCAATCCCTGACCATATTGGCATTACCAGAGAAGCAGTGGAGGTGGACTATTTGCTGTGGACTACAGTTGCGACCTACTATCTGAAGACCTCGGGAATACACATCGGACATGGTGGGGGGCACCATCTCGAGGCCCTCGCAGGTGCAATACAAGGGGCTTATCAGGAGTGGCCAGCTGACAGGCTTCTTCTAGAAAGTCGTCCTGAGCATCCCAAAATATGCTTTGCTCAGTGCGATCTAAACCCACTTCCCCGAGAGCACTGACATGGGGAAGAAGAGCTTTTATTTGACTCATATGTTGTTGGAGGAATACATTGGGAAGGTTGCTGAGGTGTCTGGGGTGGAGACCTATGGCTGTGGCTATTTGGGGATTTGGATCAGGGCCCTGAGGGAAGGTCTCCGGGTCACAGTAAACTGCAACCCCTCCAACAACATTGACAGGCGTTTGGGGAATCCGAGCTCTTCCCAAGTTCAAAAGAGCGGTGGCCGAAAGGTTAGGTAGGGCCAATTTTTTACGGGTTCGGTCGACATGAAAATGCGCATCTAGGGCCTCTACACTTGGAGGAGATGGACCAAAGGCGGCCATCTGTGGGTTACACTCCATCAGAGGTGACGGACCAGAATGAGTGGGAACAGGAAGTCCCGAAGGAGCACGGGATACACAGGTATCCACAGGAAGTTGACTTTGGCCCAATTGGAGTGGAGGTGTTTTTGCCAACACAGGTGACACCACTTCCGGACGGGAAGAAACAGGTTCCACAGGAGCGGGGTGAACTGCTGCTTGAGGGCCCACTGGGGGTGTAGGTGCTTTGGTGAGCTGAGCTGCACCCGGTTTGGTGAAAGTGGGGCGGCGATCTTTGGGTAAGCCAGCCAGAAACCACATGATAGCCCTCCAATGTAAAAGGCCAGCCCTGGAATTGAGGGGAGAAAGGGTAAATGTTGGGGGAACAGACCACCCTAGGTGTTCACATAAAGCCTTCATACATTGTTTGGCTGGCCCTGAAGGCACTGTATTGGCCGAGATGATTTGGGCCTTATTTATCTGGTCCACCATCTCATTAAGAGTCATGCCGGTGGCCTTAGATAGGAGGGACAATCCTTGAAATTGACTAGAGGGGGCAGGAGGAGTCTCACAACTTCCGGGTTCCCAGAAACAAGCCGGAAGGTGAGTTACTTGGCAGTGCCTCCTCATAGACCTTGAAATGGCATTACATTCTGGTAGGGCACATCTGGGGGCTCTCCCTCTCTGACGGGACTTCTGATCATCCCCTCTAGAAATCACTGACCTGGAGGGAGGATGCTGGGAGGGTGCTACATGCCCTGCCTTCCCTTGGGCAGAGAGATAAGGTGAACTCACATGACGCCTCTTAGCTGACCACGAGGGGTCTGCAACATCCAGAGATAACAAACTGGGTATCTGGGGAACTCCCGGGGTGATTTCCACCAGCGGGTGGAGTATACCCCGTCCTTTGGGTGCTATTGGTACAACAAAGGTTGGGAGGCCCCGAGCCTCACCCCCTGTGGGTAAAGTAGTCCCAGTGACCGAAGGGCTCTGAACAGGAGAGGAGTCGGTGGGATGTCCCACCTGCTGGGAAACTGAAGGCTTATCTAAGGATTGTCGGTCGGCGGGGTGAAACACCACCTGAGGGAATGTGGGGTCCTTCTTCAAACGGACGTCTTGTGGGGGCATAGACACTGGAATCCTCGCCTCTGGCCTCCGCGGTCTTTTCCCATCAGGGCTGATCTCATCATCTGACAACATATTCTACAATAAAGGAGATCAATCCAGGATTAGTGCCTATCTAGGCCAGGTAGCATATTAGTGGATTAGTCCGCTTTAAATAAGATAAGTGGGTTGTTAGTGATAAGTTATGGTGCAAGATTACTGTGGAGAAAATCATACCGAGGACAAGAATACTTGTCCAACAGTTCTGCATCATGCTCTGATACATTCACACACACACCATGGTACCATTCCAGGCAGGAATCGCACTGAATCATGAAAGTACCTTTATCAGGTTGTCGACATGTGCAGTACAAGGGAACTGTAGAACCCAAAGTCTGGGTTCTTGACAGATGTCTTTGTATCCAGGGGGGTAGAGTGGTATCTAAACAGAGCTTCAGTTTATCATGATGGATGGTGGAAACTTTATTATGGAATTGTATTTTGTAAAGATATGGTTGTATCACCTGTAGAATAATTCCGGGGCCCTGCCAAACTGGGTTCAATTTCTTAGTTTCCCCTTTTTTGTTTCCAGAGTTCAAAACATAGACTGTATCATTCGGCTTGTACGTTGAACTTCTAGTGTGTTGGTCATACTGCTGTTTCATCACCTTCTATTGAGATTTTAGAGTAGAACGAGCAGTATCATGAGCTATTCGAATAGACTCCATTAGGTCATTCAAATACTCTGGCATGGAACCTGATTCAGGTTTCGAAGGACACCTAAAAACGAGGTCTGTAGGGTGGCGAACTTCCCGACCCAACATCATTTTATTTGGGGTGTACCCTGTGTGTCGATTAACAGCTGACCGCAAAGCACCAGCCAATTGAGCCAGATGTAAATCCCAAGTGGATTGGGTTCTACCTACAAAACATCGCACAGCATCCATAAGGGTGCGATTATATCTCTCCACCTGACCATTGGCAGATGGCCGGTATGCTGTGGTTCTGGCCTTAAAGATATGCAAGGCCTCACAGACAAGGGTGAATAACTTACTTTCGAAGTTAGTTCCCCTATCCGTAAAAATTTGATTTGGGCATCCAAAACGGGTAAAAAACTCATTGACAGCTGCAGTGGCTGTCACTTCTGCTGTTTGACAAGGGAGGGGAATACACTCCACCCATTTGGTGAACTGATCCACCACCATCAAGATAAACTCATTACCACGTTCTGTACGGGGTAGAGGACCTAGAAAGTCAAGATGAACCCGCTCCATGGGTGCACCAGCATGATAGAGGGTTAAAGGATGCCTTGTACGCCTGGAGTTTTTTTTTCGCTGGTTGCAAAGGGCACATGCTTTCACATATTGTTCGATGTCCTCCGACATTCGAGGCCAATAATATTTTTGCTTTATTCGAGCTTGTGTTCGATGTATTCCTTGATGACCAGATGCAGGAATATCATGCCCAAATGACAACACTTCGGCCTGGAGGGATTTGGGAATTACCAAGACTGTTTCCTCATTTTTACGCCGTTTACATAATAAGCGATTGTCGAGATAGAATCTATGTCGATTGGTCCAATATGTTTTTGCAATAGGGCTTGCCAAGAACAGGGTGGACTCTGGGGGCTCCTCTTTAGACAGTAACCATTTTACTAAGAATGTTAAATCAGGGTCTGACCACTGCTCTGTCATAAGTTCATTTTGGGAATAACCTGCAGAGCTATGGCTAACTCTGTCTGTATCTGTGTGGGTCGCACAAATGGTAGGGAGGTGTAACCCATCCCAGTCAGAGAGACCAAAATGGCCATCACTATCAACTGTACTAGTTTTATATGGGTCAGATATGGTAGGGGGGGTTTAACCCGTCCCAGTCAGAGAGACCAAAATGGGCCTCATTGTCAACGGTACTAGTTTGATATGGTAGTGAATGGATGGTGTAGCTTTCCATCCTCTACCCACAAGTCAAGGCTATGAACATTGGTAACTTTCCAATCAGTTTGGGTATAAGCCACTTTTGCTATGGTGTCTGTGTCTAAAGGAGGACACGTACTCAATGGAACCACATTACCCACTTCAGTAAAGAAATTTCCCCACTCTTTGTCTACCCGAAAGCAATACTTGCACCCCCCACATGGCAGATCAGATAGGGAAATACCTGCTCGATAATTTGGACATGTGCCCTCATCTGGAAGGCGGGAAAGAGCATCAGCATTGACATGCTTGTTACCTTTCCGATGTTTGATGATAAATTGGTACTGACCGAGTTCTTCCAGCCAATGGGCTATCTGACCCTGGGGATTCTTAAAATTCACAAGCCATGTTAGGCTGCTGTGGTCCGTTCTAATTGTAAATTTACGACCCAGCAATAAATGTCGGAACTGTCTGATGAAACGAACAACCGCTAACAATTCCTTCCGGGTTGTGCAGTACTTTCGTTGTTCTGAAGTTAAAACAAAACTGCCATAAGCTATAACTCTTTCCTGGTCATCCTGGAGCTGCAAAAGTTCAGCTCCAATGGCATGACCGGAAGCATCGGTGTCCAGAATGAAAGGGTCATCCTTGGTTGGAAAAGAAAGTAGAGGGGGGGAGGGAGGTTAGTGCACACTTTATATCACTGAATGCCTTAGATTCCTCTTCCCCCCCAAGCAAAAGCACCCTTCCCAGTTCTCTGATAAAGAGGAGCTGCCAATTTTGCGTAAACTTAACAAAGGACCTATGGTAGTTAGCTAATCCAAGAAACCGTTCAACATCTTTGGTAGATTTTGGTTCAGGCCATTCATGAATGACTTTCGTGGCATTATTTCCGATTTCTAACCCCTCAGGGGAAATATGGCGACCCAGAAATTCAATTTGTTTTTGGAAGAGCAGACATTTTTTAGGTTTCAGTTTCAACTGATATTGGCGTAATCTGCTTAAAACCTGTGTCAGATTGGAAATATGATCCTCAAAATTTTTGCCTAGCACAATTATATCATCTAGGAATGCCAACGCTATTTCCCAGTTTAGTCCTCTGAGGACTAAGTCCATGACTCGGGAAAAACAGGCCGGCGCATTACATAATTCGCTTGTAACTTGTTTTGAGTGTCGATGCCATATAGACTGCATGTCAAGCACTTCTGACCCGATTTGAATCTCATTCTGGGCCAAGTCAATCCGCACCTTATTGTCATTCATGAAATCCTGCTCCAACAGCAAATCATCCTCGATAGGAGCCACGTATACCTGAATCTGGTAAACAGTCTTCCCTAATTTTAAATTTACCGGGCCCATTATTTTACCCTTCATAGAGAGTTTTCTACCTGCTGTGTGAATGGTTACTTCTTTTACAACAGGAGGAATTTTGTCAAAATAATCTAATAGTCTATCAGAAATAATTGTGACCTCGGCTGCAGTATCAATTATTGCATTAAGGTGAATGTTTTCTAATTCAGCTGGGACGAAAACTGTTGAGCGAGATCTCAGACGGCAAAGAGTGATACTTTCTGGTAAAGGGGAATCAATGGGGTTGGAAAGGCCTTTTACATCAGGTGGGGTCGAGTGTAGGCCTATTGGGTCGACCCGCTGGCGTTTAAATCCTCCGCAAAGGAAACTGAAGCTGATGGATTAACATTTGGACGATCTGCAGGTTTATTGAAGTCTTTCCTGGCTGGACACTCTCGTGAGAAATGGGATAGAGAACCACAGTCCCAGCAACGCCTTCGATCAGGGGAGGGAGATCTACTAGTCTGGCCTCTATTGTTTGATTGGCTTCGTCCCCGCCAGTCGGTCGAACGGCCTTTAATCTCTGCCATGAAAGATGTTATGACATGCGTAAGAGCATTAATATCCTTGGAGACTGTCTGCATCTCCTTAGTAAGACTGGTGGTCAGGTTTTCCACCTGGTTAGAAAGATTTCTTATTTCAGGGTCCACTGATCTATTTGGTGGAGACGGACTCCTGGGCGGTGACTTCAAGATGGACTTTGGGATTGAGGCAGCTTGGGCACGAACAGGACTATATCCCCTGTAACGGTCAGGACTTGGTGGGCGTGCCCTTGAGTATGGGTTCGAAGAGGAACTGGGGGTAAATGCCCCCTGGCCTGTAGAACCAGTACTGCGGTCCTGACAGTCAGATCCCCAAATTGCTTTATTGGTATACTGGTACCATTTAGTTTTATCAATGGCCTCCTCTAGAGTACGGGGGCGCAGATTGGAAACATACTGGCCAGCATTTTTATCTTCCAATCTGTGACAAAAGCGCATTATTATTTGTTGATTCATGTGTTCTTCGGGCAGCCTACCAAATGCATGGATGGCCAGGGTTTGAATCTCATCTGCCCACTCTTCAAGCTGCATGCCGGCAGACTGCTGCAATTGCGCAAATTTCATTTGAGCTGTTTCGGGAAGGTCATAGAGGCCAAACCGTTTTTCCATTTTGTGTAGGATATCTTGAGTGTCCATTTTGGGGTCCTGATGTATGAGAGTCGTGAAGTAATCACTGGCTTTCCCTTTTAGGCACCAACATAGATTCAATTTGGTGTCTTGTGCTGTCCACCCCTGGGTGTGGGAGAAATGAATAAACTTGACATGAAAAGCTTGCCAATTGGTGGTGCCATCATATGTCAAGTACTTAGGCACATGTGGTGACTGTCGATGTTGATCACCTTGAATTCCTTGGGGGGGTGTACCCACCAGAATTAGGAAGGGTTGGATTGCTCAACCCCTGTAACACGGAGGGACCACTCTGAATTCTTTGGGATGTGTGCCCACCAGTATTAGGAGGTGGTGGGTTGATCAACCCCTGTAACATGGAGGGATCAGGCTTAACCTCAGCTGAACTGTCACTTTTTGGAGGATGGTTTGGTGGGGGGCCAGATAACTGGGCCTTTGAAATAGCACCCAAAACATTATGTGCAAACACAGACTGGGGCTGTTTGGCGATTTTCACCTTCTCTGCCACCTCCAATGATTGGGGGCAAAAGTCACGGTCATCTCCAGCCTGATGTGGGGATAAATCAATGGCTGTTATAAACAACCTCGTTACCTTTAAATTTGGAATGTCCCTCAGTATGTCAACATCAACATTCCCATTCTCCTCCCTCTTCCACAAAATGGCGACGGCTGTGTCAATAGTCATTCCCGAAATGCGGAACAAGTCCGGAAAGGCACACCGGTTGACCAAAACTGGTGCAGCCAGAGCAGCACCCCTGGGTTGTATGTCATGAACGGGACTTCGTGAACCTGGACTCTCAGACATTGTCAACAAAAGAGTTGGAAAGGTGAAGGTCGGTGGTTATGAAAAAAAAACAAAAACAAAAGAAATTAACCAACTCCAAAAAAAAATTATGCATAAAAAACAGGCACACATGCAGTGAGAGCGGAAGAAATGGTGAGGTAGGAATTTTCAATCATAATCACCGAATGAAAAAATCGAACTCGACGGCATGGCGCACCAAGATGGCGGCGAATTTGAATCGAGGTGGTAAAAGACAACGAGCACAGGGCCGAAACTGCGGCGACGCCACTTGTAGTGACCGAGGATATAATTATACGCAGCTAGAGATAATTCTCACCAGGCTTTGTTCTGTTTATTTTCTCTTTCTATTTATACTGCCAACTCGTCCCGCAGTAGAATCAGCTGTCGAACTGTTCTGTGAACCACTGCAGACGAAAACTAAACTCATCCGGGTCTCCGGCTTCTCTTATACCCTACAAATGGGAGCTATTCAGTTGGGGTAGTGTATGTTCGGGGCACGATGGTATTGTGCACCCAGAAAAACCGGACAAGGGTCTTTGAAGATCACCACACTTCTGTACCCTGAAATCCTTTGAAATTTACTAAATCTTGAACGTGGAAACTTATTATATAGGATTCCGTTGCTAAAAGTGCTATATATGGCGAAACTGTAGTAAAATATGAAGGGATTCCGGGTGATTCCGGTCTTTGAAGGGGATTCCGGGTGATTCCGGTTTCTAGTTTGACCCGGAGAGCGGATTGTGGAAAACGTTTGGCAGAACTGCCGAAATGGTGAACTTTGTAAAATAACACTGATGGTATGGGAATCGGAATTTACACCAAATTGAATACTTCCTAAAATGGTTTAAGAGGACACAATAAACAGTAATTTCCAAATAAAATGGAAAATGACCATTCTTTTAAGATGTGCTAGGTAAATTTAAACTATGTTTGCACAACTTCATCTGATATTTTCACGATACATCGACTTACCGAAACCAAACCCGTCACACATGTAAAACTTTGTGACCTGAGAAGTAATCCGGCCGATTTTAGCGCATGAGTTGGGAGCGGATCTTTTCGGCCTCGGGAACATTCGGCCTCGGGAACATGGTTCCTGGAAGTCTGCTACCGTATTCGCACCAGAACTGATAATATTAAGTATTATTACATGATTGTGCTGCACGGACTTTTGTTGCAGCATTCTGGTTGGCTGTTGGCTGCCAGCTAAGGTATATTAGCTGGCATCCGACAGCTCACTGGGATAATGTCTTTTTTTCTCAAAGGTAAAACATTTCACTGAATTCTCTCTAATCTTTTTAGGTTAGAAACTCCCGGTAAAACGGGATCAAATCATCCATTTTCGAGGTGTACGCAAATTTTCCCCTACATATGCATACCCTACCTTATTGGCTCCATTAAAATCGCCCCACATCAGGAAAATTTGTACCTTCACTTTTGGATTATTTAAATTCGTCCCTTCTTTAAAAATGTCCGAATTTTGTACCCTATCTTTTTGGCTCTATTAAAAATCGCCCCACATCAGGAAAATTTGTACCTTCACTTTTGGATTATTTAAATTTCGTCCCTTCTCTAAAAATGTCCGAATTTTGTCCCTATCAGTCCTGGCCCTGTTGAGTTTGTCCCTGTTGTGTAATCTGCCTTTTATTGCTTCATGCTCGGTCCACCAGAGTGCTAGTTCACACCCCCTTCTCAGACCAAATTGCTACTTATTAAAATAAAACTCTATGAAATTGAATTTATTTGTTTTCTTTGTTTGTCAGCCTTAAGAGATCTGAAAAGTACCTCTTGGATAACCTCCTCCTGTTACATTTTGGCGTCACCGACAGGTTCTCTTTTTTAACTTTTTTATTTCAATGGCTGAAGGTTTTGATTTGTTGGGTGAATTTAATCCAATAAATTCACAAACACAATTAGGTAGTAAAATTGGACAAAAATTTTATTAGTCAGAAATGAGACTCGACAAGGGTGGTCACCTTTGAGAAAGGAAAACTCAAGTTTTTTTATTCCTGAAGATATGTCTCCAATAAAAAATGGTGGTTTCTGGTGAGTTTGATCATGAGGCAGGTCGATTTGGTTTCAAAAGCAAAAACAGGCCTAAGGTTGAGAGCACAAGAATGGCAATGAATCAATCTTTCGATTCGGAATGTGCATCATTTTATAACCCCTGTGTCTCTTATAAAAATAAGGCTTCTCATAAACCGATGGATTTAGATACATTTGATGGGAAAAGTGTCGAATGGAAGGATTTTTTTGCTCAATTTGAAATGGTTGCAAAGTGGAATGGTTGGGATGAAAATGAAAAAGCTCAACAGTTGGTTATGTGTCTGAGGGGACCTGCCCAGCGTATGTAGGGCGATTTATTACCCTATCAGATAGGTGATTTTGAAACATTGAAAAGTTTGTTAACCCGGAGATTTAACCCCCCTGAAAGAGAATCGTCATTTAGAATGGAATTTAGGTGTAGGCGAAGAAAGAGAGGCGAATCCATAGCTAAGTTTGCCTATGCTCTTCATAGGTTATGTTCTTTTGCATATCCAACGGTTCCCATGCAGTATCAAGAGACCTATCTCATTGATCAATTCATTGAGGGATTCGACGATGACAAGATTCAAAAACATATAAAATTCCGTCATCCGAATTCTCTAGATAAAGCCATATCTTTGGCTGAGGGGTTTGAGGCCTTTACAAAATTCAAGTCCTTCAAACCAAAGCAAAATCAAGCAAAATCATATTGAATATAATCAAAATTTTGTTGTTTTTGTTGGGTCTCTACCTAAATCAAAGGACAATAGGTGTTATTTTTGTAAACAAAATGGGCATTTTTATCACTCTTGTCCCGTAAGAATCAACAAGCAAGGAAATAATTCAGTGAAAAATCAGGCGGGAAACTAAATCGGGCTGGATTTGGGGCGACGAAAAATCCAGCCGTTCAAAATGAATCAGCCTTGAATGTTTCACAGATTAGTTCTTCTTGTTTGTTTGCTAAAGTATTTTTTGGTCATGTCGAAGCAAAAATGTTGATTGATACTGGTGCAGTTTGCAGTATTCTGTCAAAGGAATTGTACAGTATATTTAGTCAAAATAGGGACGACTTGACAAGTGTTCAGCAAATATTTAAGTCAGCAAATGGTAATCCACTCGAAGTTTTTGGAAAGGTGATTTTGCCCTTTAAAATGGGAGGAGTTTGTTTTAACCAGGAGTTTGTTGTAGCTAATATTGCTGGTGTTTCTGGAATTTTTGGTGTTGATTTTCTTTTATCAAACCAAGCTGAAATTAAATTGTCAAAAAATATTTTGAAATTGCATAATTGTAGAGTGAAACTTCACCAGGATTTTAATACAGGATGTGCACATATTGCCCTTGATCAAACTTTGACTCTGCCTCCAAATACTGGAATAGACATTAGGTCTAGTATAAAGAGAAATCATTTTCTCAAAAATGAGGGGGTTTTTGAACCATTTGTTCAATTTACATCCGTGGGACTCCTGATCCCAAGAGCCATAGTGAGTCATGACTCTGAACAGCTGAATATATCTGTTATGAATTTAACATCAAAACCTATTCGACTTCATAAAAGAATGGTTTTAGGGAACGTCAATGTGGTTGAAAATATGGTTTGTTCAAGTTTATGTGACCCCACTGAAACAGAAAAAGATTTTCCAGAACATCTTTCTCCTTTGGTAGATAGTTGTTCAGATAATCTTACAGAGCAACAAATAAGAAAAGTAAAACAATTGTTAAAAGCATACAGTGAGGTGTTTGTAGGACCTGATGGTAGACTGGGTCGTACAAGTTTAGTAAAACATTTAATTCAAACAGGTGACTGTAGGCCAATAAAGCAGCCCATGCGATGATTGCCGAATGCAAAAAGGGAAATAGCTGAACAAGAAATTAATAAAATGTTTGAAAATGATTTGATAGAGCGTAGTTCAAGCCCTTGGTCATCACCTATTATTTTAGTAAAAAAATCTGATGGCTCGATGAGATTTTGTGTCGATTACAGACGAGTGAATCAAGTCACTCAAAAGGATGCATACCCGCTTCCTAGAATCGATGAATGTTTGGATGCACTGGGTGGTGCAAAGTGGTTTTCAACATTAGATTTAGCCAGTGGATACTGGCAATGTGAAATTGAAGCAGCTGATCGACCTAAAACTGCGTTTTCCACACATAAGGGGCTTTTTCAATTTCTCCCTATGGGTTTATGCAATGCGCCTGCTGTGTTTGAACGTCTTATGGAAATTGTCCTAGCTGGTATGCAATGGGAAAGGTGTATGTGTTACCTGGACGACATCATTTCTTTTGGGAGAACATTTGACGCTGCTCTTGAAAATTTAGAATAAGTTTTTAACAGGTTAGAAAATGCTGGTCTCAAACTGAAATCAAAAAAGAGTGTATTATTTCAAACTGAGGTCACTTTCCTTGGTCATGTAGTCTCCAGCAAGGGCCTCAGTTGTGATCCTAAAAAGATTGAGTCTGTCATCAAATGGCCCATTCCTACCAATGTCTCAGAAATCTGTAGTTTCATGGGATTTGTGGGATACTACAGAAAATTTATACCAAATTTTTCAACCATTGCTTATCCTTTAACTAAATTAACACATAAGAATGTAAAATTCCATTGGGACAAAGATTGTGAGAATGCTTTCAATATGATAAAAGAGACTTTAACCTCTGCACCCATTCTTCAGTATCCCACACCTGATGGACATTTTATACTAGATACAGATGCAAGTCTTTATGGTATTGGGGCGGTTCTCTCACAAATTCAAGATGGGGAGGAAAGGGTTATTGCTTATGCCAGTAAGTCTTTGAACAAAAGTAAACAGAATTACTGCACGACATGTAGAAAATTATATGCAGTCATTACATTCATAAAGCATTTTAAACATTTTTTGTGGGGGAGGGGATTTTCAGTACGAACCGACCATGCCTCCCTGAAATGGCTGAAGAATTTCAAAGAAGCTGATGGTATGGTTGCACGTTGGTTGACCATACTAGACACATATGACTTTGAGATTATTCATTGAAAAGGTTCCCATCATGGAAATGCAGATGGCTTATCTAGAATTCCTTACCGATATTGTAAGAGAGCTGACTGTCCTGGAAAATGTGCTTATCACAAGAAAGGTTCAAAAGATTTGCAACAATCTGTAATGGCACCTATTGTGCCTGAATCATCTGATTTGCCTAATTGGATGGAATCTTGGGATTCAGAAGAAATTAAAATTTTGCAGTCAGAGGATCCTGTAATCAACCCAATCATACAGTTGATGAAAAACCAAGCAGGAGAGATATTGCCCATTTTTCACCAATGTCCAAAATATTATTGGGCATGTGGGAGTCATTGAGTATTATTAATGGGATTTTGTATCTGAAAGATGAACTCCAAGTTGACCATTACAAACTGATTGTTCCTGTAAATATCAGAAAAATTATTTTTGGAAACTTACATGAAAAGAAAATATCTGGTCATTTAGGCCGGGAAAAGACTCTGGATTTCATAAAGAAGTGATTATTTTGGCCTGGTTTAACATCTGACATAAGCCGATGGTGTAAAGAGTGTGACATTTGTGCTCAAAGAAAGCCTGGCACTGGAGTGGGGAAGTCACCATTGAAGCAACATCAAGTAAGTGCTCCTTTAGATCAGATTGCCATAGACATTTTGGGCCCCCTACCAGTAACTAATGATGGAAATGAATATATAATTGTAGTAGGGGATTATTTTTCAAAGGGGAAAGAGGCATATGCTGTCTCTGATCATACCGCTTTAACAGTTGCAGATAAAGTGGTGACTGAATTCATGCTGAGATTTGGGGTACCCAAACAAATACATACTGATCAGGGCCCTGAGTTTGAATCTAACCTTTTTACTGAAATTTGTAGGCTGTTGGAAATTGAAAAGACAAGAACTACCCCATACCATCCGCAGTCTGATGGTTTAGTAGACCGCTTCAACCGAACTTTGTTACAGATTGTCACAACACGCTGGGGCTGATAGTGAGATTTATGATCACACAAGAGCTCGGCCGTACTCAGAGAGGACAGCCGGGCTTTCAAGTGAACATACGTCTCTCGGCCTCACGGTGTTGTGGTTTTGTTGGGGCAGATTCGTCATCTTAGGGTGTCAGTGACTTTAATATTTAAAAAGATAACCAACGGGGAATCATTTGAACATAATTTAATGAGATATAAAAATATACTATGTACTCACATGTACGCATCAATGAAAATGAACACTCCAGGAAAACACATAAAACACAAACACTTATATATACATTTTCCCCACAAAGTTTGAGCTCTCTTCAGGGCACCCCATTGTTCATTGCTGTTGTCTAGATGTCTTCGCTTCTTCCTGACTCCTGGGTTACCTCCTTCCTTATCAAGCGATTGTGCCCATGATAAATTGTCTATTTGACTCCTGTTCACCGCCAAGCACGTTAAATTGTCCTTCGGCCATAGCCAGCCCCGTCTAACTAAATTTCACACTTGTGATTGTCACTTCAACCAAGAGATTGACGCCAATCTCGTTCATACTGATCTCCGTACACCGTTTAAACAAAAAAAGTTCAAGCATCTACTTTGCCTGTATCAAGTAAACTCACTCTAAGCTCTTAGCTTTAAATTAAAGGTTCGAGCTCTCATTTGCTCCACGAACTGTTCGAGCTCCCGATAGCTCTTTACTATGCAACTTCACTTCTATGCGTCGCATCACTTAATTTTAGTCTATCAATCTCTCGCTTGTCCAAAATTTATTTCTATCGCTACTACATAGCTTGATGGCTGAAGTTTCGGTGGACACTGATTCAATCTCAGGTTCCCTCCTGTCGATGCTAACAAACTCTGCTGCCACTCTGCCCTACAGGCTCACCCCACGAACACTTCGAGGTACCCGACTCCTAGTTTCACCCTGGGTCCACTGCCCTATCGACGTTCAGTGTCTCATTATATAGTACTTTCTAGGGTGATTAATCAAAATGCGGTTCCCCGTTTGAAATTCTATATTCATGAGATGTAATATAAGATGCCGCATCAGAAGTCAACGAGTTTGACATCTAGACCGGCAGGGAGTAATAGCCCCATTGCTGAAACATCCACTTGTTTTCGACATTGAAAAATCGCTCATACAGTGTTTCACCGATAAGTGTACCATCACCGTGGGGAATCCCTCTTATCGACAAAGATAACCATTTACTCGACCACGCCGTTAGGTAATTAGCCTTCGATAATTTATGTACAGTGGGTGTCTTTGCCCATGTATCAAATTTAGTTATTAAAATCCCTGACTATTAACCCTTTACCCTGACAAACTCGAATCGATCTTGACAACCCCCTACCAAAGAACATACTTCCAGTTGTTCTAAAACACACAAGATCGAGTCGCAATCACTCTTAATCAACAATTAACAATTTAGACAACTTCCGCGACTCACACGCTCATATATGCATCTATACAACTTGCATCCCCGATTATGTACACTCTTCCTCACTCAACGATGCTCCAGGTTATAAAACGTGTGCCAATAATTGGAGGGTTCACGACTGGGCTCATGCGTCGGCCATGTAAATCCCCACTAAAATTTCCATCTTAAACACTCCCCCCATGCTCCCGTCTTGCGGGTTTACATGCGGAGTACATCTTTAATCTCATTCTCACCGCTGGCAACATCATTATACCGCTAATATACACATTTTATATACACTCGTCCACTATATACACGCTTCACCACTCACTCGGCACATACTCGGCCATACCACCAATGTGCCCATCAAGCAGGTTGACATGCGTGGTATATCTACACCGAGCATGCGCTTGTGCCACTAGAAATCCAACTAAGGTCCCTATCGGTACCCCCTCTATGACCTACTCTGGATCCTTACACCAAGTCGCACGACTCCGGTCCCTACGCCACCATGGACCCCACTGGTTCCCAAAGTTTTTCACAACACTGTCTACTTCGGCAACCCTATTCATTCTACCTGTCCTCCAGACAGTAGTTATCTGGGCATCCTTGCCCTTTGATGCCCCCACTTGCACCCTCCTCCACTCACCCGTGTATTTGGTTACCCTCAACCCTCTCCTCCTTTGTGCCCCTCCCAACCTTACCCTGGACGGTGGGCTTCCGCCACTACCCCATCGTGGCCTCTGCCATCTGGGCTCAGGGACCTCCCGGGCCTGGACCTCCCTCTGGGTCCTCTTAGGTTCCCGACAAGCAGACGCCGGCTTTGCTTGTGCAACTTTCCCAAACTTAGCTCGACCCTGCGAGTTGGGGTTCCCTCGCTCAGCCAGTAGCGTGAGGTTGGTCTCCCCTCGTGTGGGGACAAGCTGACACGCACTTCCCCTGTTGGACTGGCCCTTACCTACCTTACACTCTCTGAGCTTAACCCTAAAACCATCTTCGGTGAGTTGATACTGTTTCAGAATAGCTTTCTTCAACTCACCGTAGTCATTAGCTAGGTCCGGGGGCATACTTGCATACACTTGGAGAGACTGGCCAATTAACAATGGGCTCAGACTCACCCCCCCCAAGAATCCTCAGGTCACCCATTGCTCTGGGCAAACCTCTCAAACCTCTGCAAAAATGCATCCACACAATCTGCTTTCTCATCAAATTTCGGCAATTTCGGGTACATAGCCCTTACATGGCCCCCCAAATTATTGCCCACAGCCCCACCACTAATTCCCTGTGTTTCGGCTCTCGCTCTCAACAGCTCTAACTGTCTCTCATGCTCTCTATCACGCTCCTTGTGCTCAAGTGCCGCTTCCCTCTCACGTGACTCGCGCTCTCGTTCAGCCTTCTCTCGCTCAAGCGCTGATTCTCTTTCAGCCCTCTCGCGCTCAAGCACTGATTCCCTTTCAGCCCTCTCGCACTGTGCCTCTCTCTCTGCTGCCCTGTCCGCAGCCTCTTCGCGCCTCATGGCTACTTGTCTTTCCAATTCGCTCTCATGCCTTAACGCTAACTCTTTCTGCTCTCTTTTTTGTTCCTCGCGGACATATTTTTGGAGGTCTGCACCCTCCAATCCCATTTCCTTTCCTAGCGCAACAAGTTGTGCCAAGTGGGTAACGGTATCCATAACTACACCTTATATTAGATGAACCACAAGCAAACAATAATAATAATAATTTTGAAAAAGAATGCCTGCCCAACCGTTTCTTATCCCCGTATTCACCTCTGCTATCTAATTGCTTTAACCCCCTAAGCCAATTTTTCCCTACTAATTTACCCAGAGCTTACTTAAGGGCAAATTGCATGAACATTATAAGTAAAACGGCACGTCATTCCCATAAATTATCTCAGTGATTCCGTCGGTTTTTAACTTTTCAAAATGTTACCTTTTTAGATGAATCCGTAGCACTCGCCAGTTATGTCACAACACGCTGGGGTTGATAGTGAGATTTATGATCACACAAGAGTTCGGCCATACTCAGAGAGGACAGACGGGCTTTCGAGTGAACATACGTCTCTCGGCCTCACGGTGTTGTGGTTTTGTTGGGACAGATTCGTCATCTTAGGGTGTCAGTGACTTTAATATTTAAAAAGATAACCGACGGGGAATCATTTGAACATAATTTAATAAGATATAAAAAATATACTATGTACTCACATGTACGCATCAATGAAAATAAACACTCCAGGAAAACACATAAAACACAAACACTTATATATACATTTTCCCCACAAAGTTTGATCTCTCTTCGGGGCACCCCGTTGTTCGTTGCTGTTGTCTAGATGTCTTCGCTTCTTCCTGACTCCTGGGTTACCTCCTTCCTTATCAAGCGATTGCGCCCATGATAAATTGTCTATTTGACTCCTGTTCACCGCCAAGCACGTTAAATTGTCCTTCGGCCACAGCCAGCCCCGTCTAACTAAATTTCACACTTCTGATTGTCACTTCAACCAAGAGACTGACGCCAATCTCGTTCATACCGATCTCCGTACACCGTTTAAACAAATAAAGTTCAAGCATCTACTTTGCCTGTATCAAGTAAACTCACTCTAAGCTCCTAGCTTTAAATTAAATGTTCGAGCTCTCATTAGCTCCAAGAACTGTTCGAGCTCCCGATAGCTCTTTACTATGCAACTTCACTTCTACGTGTCGCGTCACTTAATTTTAGTCTATCAATCTCTCGCTTGTCCAAAATTTATTTCCATCGCTACTACATAGCTTGATGGCTAAAGTTTCGGTGGACACTGATTCAATCTCGGGTCCCCTCCTGTCGACGCTAACAAACTCTGCTGCCACTCTGCCCTACAGGCTCACCCCACGAACACTTCGAGGTACCTGACTCCTAGTTTCACCCTGGATCCACTGCCCTACTGGCGTTCAGTGTCTCATTATATAGTACTTTCTAGGGTGATTAATCAAAATGCGGTTCCCCGTTTGAAATTCTATATTTATGAGATGTAATATAAGATGCCGCATCAGAAGTCAATGAATTTGACATCTAGACCGGCAGGGAGTAATAGCCCCATTGCTGAAACATCCACTTGTTTTCGACATTGAAAAATCGCTCATACAGTGTTTCACCGATAAGTGTACCATCACCGTGGGGAATCCCTCTTATCGACAAAGATAACCATTTACTCGACCACGCCGTTAGGTAATTAGTCTTCGATAATTTATGTACAGTGGGTGTATTTGCCCATGTATCAAATTTAGTTATTAAAATCCCTGACTATTAACCCTTTACCCTGACAAACTCGAATCGATCTTAACACATTGATCGAAATCAACAGGATTGGGATGATCATTTGCCATACGTATTAGTGGCTTACAGGGCTACTAAGCATGAAAGTACAAATTGCAGCCCAAACCTGTTGATGTTTGGTCATGAAATTTATTTTCCCATTGATTTAATGATGAACACTTCAAACATTATACCATATTGCTTCTGTCCAATTAAGTATGTAGAGTGGGTTAAGGCCGCTTCCATTGAAAATTTTGAATTTGCATATAAATATCTCAATAAAGCTGCATCAAGACAGAAACGGAACTATGATAGAGGACTGAAGCCTCAAGAATACAAGGCAGGGGATAAGGTGTGGAGGTGGTACCCCCCTCAAGGGAATTTAAAATTGGGAAAAAGGTGGACAGGCCCTTATATAATTTTAAAGAAAATTTCTGAATTGACTTATAAAATACAGTTATCTAATAGAGCTATGGAGGTACATGTGGATCATTTGAAGCCTTATGAAGGGAATATGGAGGTGGAAAACTGGTTTGATGCTAGAGAAGATTCTGACACATCTTTTGAGCATGTAGAGCAGTCTTTTGACTCTGAACCTGATGACACCATCAGTATAGGTATTCCACCTTCTCCAGTTCCTTTCCGACAAACTAGAACTGGAAGAGCTATCAAGCCCCCACAGAAATACACTCCCTGAAAGAAAAAAATGATTTTCTTCATTGTAAATATGTACATAATATACATTAAAAAAAAAATCTTCTTTTCCTCCTTAAGACCGTGTTTGTCTGTGTTTATAAAAAAAATGTTGCTAATTTGTGGAAATAGAAGATCACTTTTGTTTAACCGACAACTGGTTCACTTCTGGTTAAAGGAAAATATCTTCCCATTTGGAAGCTTGGAACTATCGTATATTTTAAAGTTTGTTGGGGAATATCTGAGAATTCCATAGTAATTATTTCTCGGAAAAGTATATTACTATCTGATAATTCAGCCAGAACTTTGTAAACAAGCATAGAGCTTTAGATAATTCTAAGAGGTCTATAGGGGACCTTTATTGTCCTAACCCCTATCCATAGAAAGTGAATCAAATATAAATAAAATTTGTTTGACGTTTGTTAAATTAGTTTTCCTTCTATTTTCTGAAAATGGACAATTTAGAAATTGAGGTGAAAGTGTCAGATTTTGAAATGAAAACGTTAGATGAGGATTTATTAGTACCGGATGCAAGTATTACACCGCAGTTTTTGGATAGGCCTTTGTGATGCCTGAAACGGGAATGAAATGCCCCGTCAAGAACTGTTTCAGGAAAGATGTGATTCCTTCATTTGCCGCACTAAATAACCATTGGAGAAAATTCCATATTAACTCTGTTCAATTATTTGTGTGTTAGAAAGAAGGATGTGATTATTCTAACACCACAAGAACTGACATTAGAAAGCATTTGACGAAAGATCATCACATCACATGTCGTGTACGCTGCCCATATGAACACAGAAATTGAGACCCCACTAATTACACTACGAGGTGGGGTCTCAAAACCCCACCACGTGACTTCAATTTGTCTATAATTAACTTGTGTTTTTTGCAAGTGCGGTGATCAGGTTTATTCTTCCACTAAAAATAGTTTCAGTTCATTGTTATTTAGTGATTGTTAGGTATTGCACTTGAGTATAAATTGAATACGTATGCTCCATACATGTTTTTTGATAATAAAAAGTATTAATATGGCAGAAAAAACGATCAAAATATGGAGTTTGAATCGTGTTTTTAATCTCGCATGAATATGTCAAACTGTGTGATGGGATGTTCGGCTGACGTCGGTTTATCTTTTGATCTCTCAGTCGGGATGTTCTCACTTACCCAGCAGCTATTGTTTTGAGTATAGGTGTTGAAATTGGTGACATCAAAGGGTCGCCGCTTATAGTCCGTATTATTAATTTTTGGGGGAGTTATGAACAAGACGTAGATTATCATTAATTAAATTTATTACCGATTAACCATTCAAACGCCAGACAGCAACAATAAATACATTAACTCATACCCATAATTTCAGTATTACAATGACAGACAGCAAGAATACATAAGAATAAACACAAAGTCATTCAAAAGCCAGTATTGTGGCCCACAGCATCTAAGAATAGAAGATTGTTCATTCGCCCCTGCAAGTACATTAACTTTAAATGGTTGAGTTTGTTGTCGATTTGGACATATCGTTGTTGCCGAGGTCTGCTCCTGGCACCAGCTGCAGTTTGTATGATAGACACTTCTTGATAGGCTTGCTCTTGTCTGAGAAATTCAATTAATGTAAAGGTGTTTGGCTTTGACGAAATGAACAACTGGAGCTTTCTATGCCATCCATCGACGTGATTTGTAGTTCGCAGCCCCTGTGTTTCATGGTGATTCCACACTTGACGTCCATGAGCTCCCTCCACCCAATAACTTGTCATGTAGTCGTTAAACTTCGTGACGCCGCTACCTTCCGGGGACTCTTTGTAAAATGTCGAACCATGCGTCACTTATCTCTCCCATAGGAAGAAATGGCAAAGCGATGGATCTTCTTACTAGCCTCCTCACGTCCTCATTGTCCTGATAGTCACTTTGAAGTTTACACTCTTTTGTTGCATATTTATACACTGCCTGACTGTAGTGAAAAAAACATCCCTTCAGAATAGACGATGGAAACACTGTCCTTGCTGCATTTTGGGAGAGGACGCATTTGACCATCAACAAAGGCGTGGATTGAATAAAGTTGATGAAAAATCTTCGGTGATTTCTCGAACGTTCCGTCACAATAAAAAACTGAAGCCTGCGAAAGGTGATACAGGTTGTCATCAGTAGCAAAAACCAGCAGTTTGTCATTGTTGTTACCGTCGTTTGCAAGTAAGAAGTTTGATCCTGTCGACGATTTTGTATATGGATCCGGTAGGCTGATGTCGCTCCGTTGTTTTGGAAGTTTTGGTTGAGTCTTCGCTCGTGATCTGTAAAGTGATGCTTTTGCTGAGTAGAACGTTGGCATTTTAGCTAGGATATCTGGATCAGTGTCAACTCTTCTAAGGTCTGCAACAACAAGAACATAATGTTAGCAATATAAAAAATACCATGGGAGAGATCATGATAGACCGAATGTACGGAGAGAGAGAGAGAGAGAGAGAGAGAGAGGGGGGTAGTGAGAAAGAAAGAGAGAGAGAGAGAGAGGGTAGTGAGAAAGAGAGAGAGAGGGAGAGAGAGAGAGAGAAATATTTATTATATACATCTGTATGCCCAACACACCTTTTAAAAAAAACAGAATGTCAAATGTTTTTGAAATATGATATGTAATTTTCAATCAAACCAATGATATATTTACTGAAAAAACAATTTTCAGAAAAAAGTTTAATGAAGAAATACTTACTTGCTAGTTCTTCTTGGTATAATGTACTGATTGGTCTGCTGTTTTCGCGGACTAATGTCTTGAGTTCTGCCAGGACAGTGGCTACAACTATTTTGGAACTGTCAGCTTCATGGTTGTGAACATTTCGCGATGATGTCAACACGTCGTTCTTAGTATTAACAGTTGCATTACAAGTTTTTACACAGCATTTCCAATGAACAGAATCATTTCGCCGAGTCTTAATACTAAACTTGAAGTTATTAAACACAAGATATCTACCACCTCTGTCGTTTGGGATGTAATGAACGTTTACTTGAGCATTAGCCATTTTGGAATGATATCACTGGAGGAACGCAAGACTTATATGGGAACTAAGTCCTTGAACATCTAGCAAACAATGTGAATATATATCAGGGCGGATGATGTCGGCTACATTGATACATAAAAACAGTGACCAGATAACAGGTTGATTACTGCCAACGGTGAACACGGTGCAAGAAGCAAAGGGTGCGTCAACTAAAACAACAATACTGGGTAAGTGAGAACTTCAGTAGGCAATTAAGAAAAACAAACTATAGCCATCTCTGATCAGCACTGTAATTGATGTCGACTGGGTATGTGAGAATAAGCCCTTTGTCGCACCACTCAAATGTCATTTCACACCTTGTGCAAGTGGTAGTTTAATCTACTGTACCTAATTAATCACTTCAATCCCAACTACTTTTATGTAGTAGCCGTAGAATAATATTTTATTTAAGTGTCACATTTCAATACACATGCATAATATTCATACATGTAGAGTATTTTCAAAATATTTATATGAAATCCAGTCTATGGAGGCTTATGAGACACATTTTCATCAGAGGTAGGTCTTTTTTTACAGTAGTTCATAAAAAAAAAAAAAAAAAAACAACAAAAAACCCAAACCCGAAAGACCAAAACACATGCACGCACACCAAAAACACACCCTTGCGGACCCCCCGCCCCCACACACACACACAAACACATAGAGAGTAATATGCAGACATACGCCCACATGCACTTGCGTATAATTTCGTGTACTAATTTTCTTTCACTTTTTCTTACTCCCCCCCACCCCCTCATCACGTATATCTGTCTCTCTCTATCTCTTTCCCACTGAAGCGTCCTCTCTCTTAGAATGGCACATTCGCAGATATTTTAATTCGGCATCTCCCTTATATTCATCCACGTATTTTTACATACACACAGGCTTAGCTATTTCAATTGATAATACAAATAACAACAATGTAGAGGAACGTTGAAAAATCTGCAAATGCAAAGAGTATAAAAGTATGTACAAACCCCTACAGAATTGGATGAAGGATATTTATTTCTGTATGCAAATATCTCCCGTCCACCCCCCCCCGCCCCCTCCCACCCCCCACCCCCCACCCCCTGTGAAATAATCATTAGTTTCAGTCTCGAGTGAGATACTTAAATTTGGTATCCATTCAAAAACACTATATTTTCTTTTTACTATATGCTTTTTATAAGAATCTTTAATTGCGTTGCCCGAGAAAGAGGATGTGCTGGTCGAGTTGACTCAATGTCGTGAACTGGTATCACTTCGATCATTTGCCGTGCGCCGTGGCGCTTTCGTGGCGCAAGAGGCTTTTTCGCCCCCACTTCCCACCCAAGAAAAACACGGTTCGGCAGGTGTTGGCCTACAGCTGTAAACAAAATGTGAAATTGGGAACTTCGCGAATATTATTTGTTTTTCTCAAGTCTGGTTTATTTATTTCCTCGATCAAATCGATCGCGTAAACACAACAGTTTAGTTTCGAAAGTGACGAGGACTTTGTACTTAACCAAATGGAACTGACTGTTCTATTCCCAATTTACAATTTCAAACCGGAGCAATAGTCGCCGTCTGCCTCCTCCAAATTCCAATTTTAATTTAAAATATATTATCTACTACCAGTAACAAACGCAGTTGTCTTGCCAGTTGACGTCACAAGACAGTATTTATTAATAAGCAGAGAAACTGACATACAAAAGCAATTAAACTAATCGTTAACGCTCGTGACCACGGTGGGTCACAGTGTTTTGAAAACTGTCTTCCACTGATCAAACACTACGGTCCACTGGAACTCCACGGAGGAGAACACACCGCGGCGACGTTTTTGTTTCAATCCACGTTGAACGTACTGCAATGTTAGTTATAAGAAACCAAATGAAGTTAAAAGATTAAAATATGACAACTCATTTATGTAAATATCAATGTGCAAAAAAAAATATTTATGTTAATATCTATGTGCAGTGTATTATGTTTCTATAGTTTATTGCTCGTTAAAAGTTAGAACACTTGAATGAAATAAAATATATCAAAGCCAATGTTCCTGTTATTGTTGCTCTGTTGTCAATGAAGATAATTAATTATACACGCCCACTCATAAATAGTTCCTCTATAAATAGACAGCACTAATCTAAATTTAGCATCAATAACTGGGGTATTTATTGACCAGTCTCATATGGGTACTGTACACGTAATGAGTCCTTTGAGTGAAGATCAATATAAGACTATTGTTAAGAACAATAAGCATTTTATTGACCCAGGAGATGAACTCATGCCAAGACGTTGGACAGTATCTGAGCGGGCAGCACAGACTAGACGGGAGGTGGAAAAGGAGCATCATAGAGTTTTGAGAAACCAAGCAGCATTGTCAACAAGTTCCTATTAAGATGTAAACTGTATTCAAGTTCCCAGGGATCATGAAGTGACTTTTGAAAAGGGACACTTGGAAGTTCGTATGAAACCAAATTGGAAAAGAGCTCAAGACTTATCCCATTTAAAAAAAAAACAAAAAAATAAACTTGATCTGTAAAGAACAAATATAACTTGTCGTATATTTGGTCTGGGAAGGGGGGAGTGCAACGGGAGTCATTTTAGATGACCCGGTGTCCGTTTTTATGATTTCCGCAATTTTCATTTTAAAGCTTATAAAGTTATATTTTTTTTAAATTCCAGTTACACTAAAAGATGTTTTCTTCTTAAGGATTTTAATTTCAATATTAAATAACAAATAATATTAATTCCCTGTTTTAGGTAGATTTAACAATCATACATTTGGTTCACGATTGTGCGGCACGGACTTTTGTTGCGGCATTCTGGTTGGCTGTCGGCTGCCAGCTAAGGTATATTAGCTGGCGTCTGACAGCTCACTGGGAGAATGTCATTTTTTCTCAAAGGTGAAACATTTCACTGAATGCTCTCTAACCTGTTTAGGTTAGAAACGCCCGGTAAAACGGGATCAAATCATCCATTTTCGAGGTGTACGCAAATTTTCCCCCACATATGCGTACCCTACCTTTTTGGCTCCATTAAAATTGCCCCACATCAGGAAAATTTGTGCCTTCACTTTTGGATTATTTAAATTCGTCCCTTCTCTAAAAATGTCCGAATTTTGTACCCTACCTTTTTGGCTCTATTAAAAATTGCCCTACATCAGGAAAATTTGTACCTTCACTTTTGAATTATTTAAATTCGTCCCTTCTCTAAAAATGTCCGAATTTTGTCCCTATCAGTCCTGGCCCTGTTGAGTTTGTCCCTGTTGTGTCATCTGCCTTTTATTGCATCATGCTCGGTCCACCAGAGTGCTAGTTCACACCCCCTTCTCAGACCAAATTGCTCCTTACTAAAATAAAACTCTATGAAATTGAATTTATTTGTTTTCTTTGTTTGTCAGCCTTAAGAGATCTGAAAAGTACCTCAACAGGAATATCTTGGATAACCTCCTCCTGTTACAATAGTACTACTAATAATATTACTTTCTTTCATACACAGAAGAACATTTTTTGCTCAACTTTGGCAAAGCCAAATTTGAGCTTATGCCATGGCCCGTCGTCCGTCTGTCCGTCCGTCCGTCTCTCTGTCCGTACGTCAACAATTGGATACGGCTCGGGCTAGAGGCCGTATTTATGAACCGATCTTTATGAAACTTCTTGGGCACATTTGTAATGACTGTGGGACGAGAACGAGTGTTTTGGGGTGCGGTCCGAAATTCAAGATGGCTGCCAGCCGCCATTTTGTACCGACGATGCAGAAATCTGTTTTTTGTACAGAACTTCCATATGAAAGCTCTAATTTGAATAATTTTTTGTTTGAATGTTTAGTACCATGAGATACATTACATATCATACAGGTGTAACCGCACTCACTCCAGATGGGTAGGTGAAGCGATGTAAAGTTTCAATGTGGGTTCATATTCATGCAAAATCATCACAACACATTACTTCATAGTCAGCCATTTAATATTAAACATAAATGAACTCCTGTAAGAATAAAACAATAAAAAATTCTAAGTACATGAAAGCACAAAGTATTCAGGCAACCAAAAAACTTCCCCCACTGGACTCGACGTTAAATATTTTAGAAACAAAACACAACTGTTATGCACTGCCGGAAACAACTCTGGGAGCTCTCTCCAGCAAGGCACAACAGCTATGTTTACCATATCGAATTACCCAAATGAACTTGTTTACAGAATGTAAACAACTACTATGAACATGTTGGTCTGCAAAAGTGGAACGAGTCTGCCAGGCCCTTTCCACCAGTGCACAGCAACAATGTTCTGAAAATGACTATGCATTTCCAATAAGCTGTCCAGTATACCAAAGACTGTTGCCACAACCCACATAAACAAGTACTCAACAGAGTGCACAAAATTGTCCCAGTAAAAGAATATTTTCATTACATCAAATAGATAGTATGCTACACAAATGATTCAATATGATTTTATAATCTTGTACATGTAATTGGACAAGAAAGCATTGTGTGGATGACTGTAAGTATCTTGCAAAACACAAACTGTACATTGCCCTGCTACAATTTATTGGAAAGTGACCGGAATCACTCTCCAACAAACTGCAACAAATCAATGCAAGATTCACAGAGGATAACTTCTACAAGATAAACCAAGGCTGTAAATAAAAGCTACCACAGACAAATTACCCGCTAGGGTTTAATGACACTAATGCATGCAAGGCCATAGCCTCACAACAACACAATAATTAAGTCAGGATTAACCCATCGTTAATATTTGTGTTGTTGCTTGGCAATAGGCTTACATGCTAACACTTAATAATAAATACTATGCCGCTATAATGAACTTGTCTATATCTGTAGCCAAGCACTAACCCACTTCCCAAGCAGAACAAGGAAACATATCCAACACAATACTAAGCACCCAGCGAAACTGCTGACTTGCGTAAGATGATTATCTAGCTAAGTATATTAGCTTGTGGAGCAAAGAGCCTATAAAATAAATAATGCCTACCCTCAGTGTGACGAGGTTCAGGTAGCCTACAGGTGGGCACAACAACTAAACTATGGCATCTTCAACCTGTATAAAATACAATGAAACTTTAGAAATACAGGGAATGAATACAATAGATGCAGCTGAAGCTGCTGCTTATAATTTATCCAGAGGGGTGAGGGAGCAGTCATGCACTACAAGTGTAGTGCAGGACTGATCCACCACCCATTTGGATAATTATGATCCAAAACAGTTAATAATTTCTACCGGTAAGTGAATCAAAAATAGGTTCACTCGAAACTGCGCAAATATGAGATAAAATCGAACGCGATTACATGCAAACAATCGAAATGGAATCGAATTAAATTTTGCACTCACAAAATGATGGAGCTAAAAAAGTGGTACAGGCAACCAGAGCAGTGCACCATAATAATGCTGCACTGCACCGGCTGACTGATCACAAATGCCAATACGTATATGATGGAAAAGATATGAAATAAAATAAGATGCCACTGTACCTGAAGTATCCAGAGTTGTTGAGCCTGACAGAATCCTGAGAAATCCCCCAGGAATTATATGAATAATGTAGGCTTCTATTCAGATATTTTCACATATTTATTTATTTACACAGTATTTCACAAAATATACTTTTTACAAACAAAACCACCTTTTCTCAGTTAACCAACAGCACAGATCTGACCACCAGAAAGAGCAAACTTTGAATGAGAGATTTTCCCACTTTAGTTTAAACAGTTATAGCTGAGCCAATCAATGGCCAGTGTTAGTACTCAGTAACAGAGCATGCAGGGTTGTGAATAAAAGAAACAGTGAGCTGAAATAGGAAAGCTGTGATCAAAAAGAAATGATACTAATTGTTTTGTGTTCTGTATCCTGTCCTACTGAAACCATTGTGTGCGAAATATTTCTCTTCATCAAGAAATATTCAGAACTATAATTTCACACACACTTTACAATAAAATTTAAAATCCTGCTATAAACAATAAAAGATGAATAAAACCCATTATTACCTGCTGTACAATTTAACCCCGTTGCTGTAATTATTAAGGGATTAATTACACCCTCAGCAACCAAGGCTATATGCAGGTAACCCTGCCACACAGGTTTTTTTCTCGTGCTTAAATTAAGCAAATTAGACTAACTTTGATTTATTTAGTGTTACTTTCAGCACTGTCAGTGCAAATGCCAATACGGCTCGGGCTAGAGGCCACATTTATGAACCGATCTTTACGAAACTTCTAGGGTACCTTTGTTATCACCGTGGGACGAGAACAAGTGTTTTTGGGTCCGGTCTGAAATTCAAGATGGCCGCTGGCAGCCATTTTGTTCAAAATTTGGGGGACTCAAATTTTTGCGCAGAACTTCCACATGAAAGCTCTGATTTGAATAATTTTTTGTATGAATGTGTAGTACCATGGGATACATCACATATAATACAGTTTTTTTTCTCGTGCAGAAATTATGCAAATTAGATGAACTTTGATTTTTTCAGTGCTACTTACACACAGTAAGTACACATGTCAATACGGCTCGGGCTAGAGGCTGTATTTATCAATCGATCTTCAAGAAACTTCTTGGGTACCTCTGTTATCACCTTGGGACGAGAACGAGTGTTTCTGAGTGCGGTCCAAAATTCAAGATGGCTGCCAGTGGCCATTTTGTACCGAAATTAGGTCTAATCAGTTTTTTGTACACAACTTCTATACGGCTCAGGCTAGAGGCCGTATTTATGAACCGATCTTTACGAAACTTCTTGGGTACCTTTGTTATCACCGTGGGATGAGAACGAGTGTTTTGGGGGTGTGGTCTGAAATTCAAGATGGCCACTACAGCCATTTTGTACCAAAATTAGTGCAATCAGTCTTTAGTACAGAACTTCTGTATGAAAGTTCTGATTTGAATAACTTTGTATGAATGTTTAGTAAAATGGAATACATCACATACAGTACGGGGTTTTTTTTCTCGTGCAGAAATTATGCAAATTAGACGAACTTTGATTTATTTAGTGCTACTTATACACTGTAAGTGCACATGTCAACACGGCTCGGGCTAGAGGCTGTATTTATCAACCGATCTTCACGAAACTTCTTGGGTACCTTTGTTATCACCTTGGGACGAGAACGAGTGTTTCTGAGTGCGGTCCAAAATTCAGGATGGGTGCCATAGGCCATTTTGTACCGAAATTAGGTCCAATCAGTTTTTTTGTCACAACTTCTTTGCAGCTCGTATTTATGAACTGATCTTAACGAAACTTCTTGGGTAGCTTTTTTTCACCTTGGGACAGGAATGAGTGTGTTTTGGGGTGCTTTTGTTATCACTGTGCTATGAGAACAAATATTTTGGGGTTCAGTCAGACCCACTCTGGGACTCAAAGATTTTTTTTCTAGTTTAGCATCTGACTGTCACCCACCTTTACAATACTTTACCTATACATTTGTTACAGGCTACGGTCAGTATTTATGTACAGACCGTTACAATACTTTAATATGTACCTTTGTTATCAGGTCATTACCTAGATCTTTATCATTGCTGTCACATACTATACATGTACATGTCTTGACAAGATGAGCTACAGTGTCATTGACACTTTCATTTTAAGAATGCTGCAGTAGATAGTTGAGGAGGATCTGCCATATATTGGTCCCAGTACTTCTGAATTCTCATTTGGAAGCTCAGAATCATCTGGCAAATATGGGTCTTCCAGTGATACTTCCACTACTTAGCTTCATTATCTACATGCACGTTTCGATTTGGAAGGTCAAAAGTGTCATTCAGTGCATATGTTGGCTGCAGAGGTTGTGTAGATGCTGAGTCTTCTGTTGAGTTCTGAGCGTCCAGTGAAGATGACGGTTGGATGTGAGTGCCGACCAAGCAATAATCTGTTTTCATTAATGATAACTTGTCTATTGAAATTTAATTACAAAGTGAGTACCGACCAAACAATAATCCGTTAATCTGTTTTCATTTATGATAACTTGTCTGTTGAAATATAATTACAAGTGAGTAACGACCAAACAATAATCTGTTTTTATTTTTTTATAACTTGTCTGTGGTGTTTACTTTGGAATTCGTGCTCATTGACTTGGTGCCGCTTTAGACAGATGTTAAGGAGTCTTTGTGTCATTATGTCAAATTATTGTTTGTGTCTGGTAAATCAGTTCATAATTTTCATTAAAAACGGAATATACTTGGATTACAATTCATAAAACTGTAAGTATTAACAAATTTATTTTTTAAAACTAAAAAAATAATGACTATTTTCAGAATATTTGACCAGGGTCTACTCGCCCCCTAATTCGGGTCCACTCGCCCCCAGGGGGCGAGTGGACACGGGGGCGAGTGGACTCGAATGCGAGTGAGTTCGGTCTTTTACCAGTTCGGCCCAAGTGATTTCGGCCCACGAAAGTGAGTTCGGACAGGGTGAATTCGGCCCAGTGAAAAGTGAGTTCGGCCCAATTGAGGTAAGTTCTGACCATACAAAAGAATAATACTGATCAACTGTTTATTAAAGATCAATGATGAATAAAATAAACGAACCATATACAGCTGATTTTTGTGACATATCTGGCAGCTATTTACAGCCTCGGAAATTCAGTGAATTGGATTGTTGTCGAAACAGATCAGATCCACCCGCGCGTGCCTTTTTCCGGAGCTATTTTAAAACACGGCATCCAAATTCAACTCGGGACCTTTCCGATCGATAAAGCATGTCCCCACGAAAACGAAATGACGCCATACCTGGAATACATTACTTGAATTGATGGTTGCGAGAACAACACCGCAGCATCTTATGGTAACTGGGGGAGACGGTCGTAGCAGCCTCGAAATCGCCGAGAACACCAGTTTTGCGGGTGGAGGGTAGGGGGGGGGGTGGGGGGGGGGGGGTGGGGGAGGGAAGGGAAAAAATCGACCAAACTCGTTACTCTCAACCCAACTCGGATGATGCCACGCATTGATCATACTGATACTATGAGGATAATTAACGCCCCCCCCCCCCCCCATCTTCTTCGTGAAATTCTTGAACCACCACTGCATGGAGCTACCTGTCTTTTCGGTTGTCTCTTAACCCTTTACCCAATGCGGATAGCAGACGATGCTTGCAAAATAAATTCTTGGATAACATTTAAAAATTTCAAACTTTTGTCTCAAAACATAGCTAATGGCGCCTCAAGTATTTACAGTCCTATTTGAGGCAATAGGAAAGCTAGGCCTGTGTGATCAAAGTGAAATTAAATAAGGTTAACCGGATCGCAAGGGATTTGTAAATCCTACATCGTCCCTGCGCGCTTTCAGCGCGCTAAAACCTTTCATTCATTCATTCGGCTGTTTTTAATTTATAACTTGGCTGTATGTGGTTCGAATGGAGATTTATGACTGGGGCGAACTTACCTACACGTTGGCCAAATTTACTTGTGGGAGAGGGTGGGTTTACCAAGTATAACATATGGCACGGACGTGATTCCATTAAACCAAACCGTTATTAAAAAGTTGGAAAGTACTCAGAATGATGCCGGCAGATGGATAACAGGGTCGAGTAATGCTGCAGCTTTGGAAGCAGTAAGGGGGGAGCTTGGGTGGATGAAAATCAAGGACAGGGTAGATTTGGGAAAACTGTGTTACTTTAACTACTTGAGAAACCTGCCTGACAACCGGTGGTGCAAATTGATGCTCGATACCATTTGGAATTCTAATATAGAAACGGGGTGGTCAAAACATGTGAGGGAACTAATGGACAATTACTCTATAGAGGTCACAAACATAGAAGTAGGAATGAAAGAAGGCAAAAGGTTTGTCAAAGAGAGAGTCATGGAAGATTGCAATCGAAACTGGCGAGCAGGGGTTAGCGTGAAAAGATCACTGCAGGGGTTACAATATAAAGAAAAGCCAGCTTTTGAGAAGTACCTAGATGGCACCTTTGGAGGGTCACTGCTGTTCAAACTGAGATCAAGATCACTGGAGCTTCGGGGAAAAATTGGGAGAGATGGGGAAAAGGGATGCCAAATGTGCCACTCTGGAGTAGTGGAGACCCTGGAACATTTTCTCTTGGAATGCCCACAGTATATACCTCATAGAATAAAATTTACTGGAAGAATAATGCAGAAGTGGGGTGAAGAAACAAAGGATAGATGGCTGAAGGCGGACACGAGGGAGAGGGTAGGAATGCTTATTGAAGAAATTGAAAAAGAGGAAGTGAGGGACACTATTAAGCAGTTTATATCTGAATGCTGGGAGGAGAGGAGGGGAAGAGGGGGTGGGGTGCTGGGGGAATGATGGCCTTCTCTTATGAGGACCGCGACAAATCAGCGGCTGGCCAAAGAGTTATTATTACATGGACAGAACTCACTTGGGCTGAAATCACCAACTGGGCTGAAGTCACTTACGCGTGGACCGAACTCACTTGGGCCGAACTCACCAAATGGGCCGAAGTCACTTGGGCCGAACTGGTAAAAGTGCGAAATCACCTGCTATCAGTGGACTCGTACCCAGTGGAATTGGCCGGCGAATGCTGACTGCGTACTCAATCGAGCGCTACCCTCGTAAGTCCGACCAACTTTTGCCATTTTTGCAAAGTAAGACATGGTGAAATAATCAAACGAATACCAATTACGAAATATAGTGTTATTAATAAATAATGGAGAACTACTGATTTCGTGTGTAGAATAAGCGTGTTGCATAGACGTTGGGCATCAAACATTAAATTAGCTTTGGGTTTCCTAATTCCGTGATATGAATGTGAATGAATTACAGCCACAGAACCGAAGAAAAGTTTTAGACAACTCGGACAAGACAACATGGAGGAACCTAAGTCGAAATGTACCACTGCCTCAATGTACCAGTCGATATATACCATATCGATAGTCAGTATGTACATGTACCACACTAGTGTTGGAACGATTAGCCGACTAATCGATGTCGACGCAATTATTAAATTAGTCGATCCCTAATTTACTGCTACTGAGTGCTAGCCGATTTGTCGGAACATCTGCCCCAACCATACACCATCCCCTTAAATTCACCCAACATTGTTGCGAACGTCACAAGTAAACTCCTGTAGCGGTCGAGGTATAAAGGCCATTTACCAACCAGCCTGGTTGGTCCGGATCTCTTAGTCTCGTGGTAAATCGGTCGCTTTGTGTGCTAGAGGTCGACGGTTCGAACCCCGGCTCCCGCACTTATCTCTCCTGTTACATTTGGGAGCTCATCCGATCCTCAGCAGTAGCTGGCACTGTGGGTGCTTCAACCGCTCTGAGGGAGGAACTTGGGTGAGATTCACATGTGGTGAATCTCAAAAGAAGGGGAGAGTAGTGTAGCGGTCGAGGTATAAAGGCCATTTACCAACCAGCCTGGTTGGTCCGGATCTCTTAGTCTCGTGGTAAATCGGTCCCTTTGTGTGCTAGAGGTCGACGGTTCGAACCCCGGCTCCCGCACTTATCTCTCCTCCTGTTACACTCCCAAAATCAAAAAACAACCCAAGGAAATAACGCGTTTGATGTTTCCGACTGCATGAATAACAACCCTAGTTGGCCAACTGACCAGAGATTGAATAAGACCAGGGGTGCGTGAAGGAAAAAGGGAAAAATATATGGGTGAGCTGATTCTCGAGGGAGCAGCCTGCAGGAAAATTAGGACCCAAAGTTGACATGAAATTAGGCCACCTACGGACATCAATTTGTTCACCAGGTACTGGTAAGTTCAAAATGTCTTACAGAAACATCAAAGAGAAATTATGGAAGAACACATACATGTACA
Organism: Pictodentalium vernedei; assembly: GCA_031216915.1. NCBI lineage: Eukaryota > Metazoa > Mollusca > Scaphopoda > Dentaliida > Dentaliidae > Pictodentalium > Pictodentalium vernedei. The sequence goes on from CM062290.1 coordinate 477,180,918, forward strand.
TGTACCAGAGTTCGTATTTGGAACAATTTGTTAGCACTAAAGAACCAATTACAAAATCCATGTGCTTTTTATTTTCATTTTGTAAATACATGCGGACAAATTCCTGGAAATCTGCGAGTTTCCGGGAAATTGAAAGTGAAACTAGCTTTTCCCCGAACTACATCTGAGTTAAGAGGAAACCCAATCAGGTCAGGTGATGATTTTCAAAGCAGACAATATGGAAATTAGTAGGCGTGTTCTATGTATGCATAATTATGGACAGATAAGAGGTTAAGTCATAATACGAGAAGTTGTGTGGGAGTGTTCGGTGTACAATTGTTGACAGGCTGATGACTGCCGTGGGCGTTAACTGTGCTTAATTTTCGACGGGATGTACATCACGCATGCGTAAAGAGCACTTCCTTTTGTTAACATTCAATGGGATGGAACGAATAATATAAAAAAAACCTGAATAATGATTTATTTTATTAAAATATCAGTGACTATTTTGAGAAAAAATGATTTTAAACAGAAGCTACCAACATTAATTCTCTCTCGAAACTGAAAGAGGTTTTGAGGACTTTGAAAGCTTTACTTGCCATTGTTTCATTGCAAGTATTACTGTTAGTTTTAACCAGGGAAGAACGGCGGTACATGTGTTTGATAACAATAACATGGGAGCTTCGACTAGTCGATTAGTAATCGATTACTGCTGGCGACTCGTCGATTCCTGAAAATCACTAATTGTTTCAACACTATACCACACAAAAAGTTGACATGTTGGCCTACAGATGTTTGCCTGGTATCGAACCAGCTTACATAAATCACAGGTACTCGGCACGAGCTGGGAAATCGAAAGAAAAATGATATTTAATACCATTTCCGAATCTATGCTGACGTGCCCCTGTACTGGTATATAAATAATATGAACTTTGGTAAAACCAGGAAGCGTGCGCAACTCACAGTGTTTTTCAAATTATAATGAATAAAACAGAAGAACATGTGCCATAAAACCGTAATACATTTTTGGTTTGCCGTGTGATGAGTCTGATACTCTGTGATTACGGCCAACAGTAAATTTCTCCCAGGTGAATTATCCCACTTTCAATACTTTCGACCCGAAGTCGAAGTGATTTAGACTTGTGAATTCGACAAGATATCATTGCCACAAAATGTCAAAAAGACCCCCACGTAAGCTTCTATTTTAGAGGTGTGTTGACCCACTGCAGACTTTGTCTGGAGAGCAGCCGTTCCCCAAGATAAGTTGACCCTGAGAGAAGTCCACCCCAAATGCTACAGAAGTGCACCTAAACAATCTGGGAGAAGTCAAGAAAAGTCAACCCCATAAACTACAAAAGAACTTGGGGCCCCAATGCAAAGTTGACCCAGCCAACTTTGTGAGAGGTCTGAGGACATAACCGGGGAGGCATATGCCCCCTCCCCACACTCGCACAAGTTGAAGCAAAATTAAATTCTCTCAAATATATTGTATTACTGTAGTAAATTAGTCACATATATTGCAGTTGATACCAAGGTGCCAGCCCTCCCCAAAAAGAAAGAAACCAGACCAAGGTTGAGGAAAACTCAGCCTTCTACTCAGAGAAGTCGACCACCAAAATTACAAAAGAACTCGTCCCATATGCGAAGTCGAGCCCAAACTAGTATACAGGAAAACTCAAATAATAAAAGAAACCACACCAATTTTTTTTTTGAAAATTCTTTGGAAAGCACCTTGAGTTGTTAGTCAATAACTCGACCAGACAAAACATAAAACAGAATCCACCTTAAGTGGACAAATAAATTGAACCGAAGAAGCTTGAGGCCACAATCCGAGAAATTATCATGAATAAAGTAGTTGCAAAATAATTTGAGGAAATTACATGTATTTGAAACCATATCCCCGTGGGAACCCTAGCAAGTGAGGTAGTGCAGGCCATGAAATTTCAAAAATTTACGGAACCCATTTTTTGTCGCGTGTTTTGGGCTTGCGTAACCCATTGTTTCGTTCATGTTAATTATGTTTGCGCAACCAGTTGGTTACGCAAAATGTTATTTGATTAAAACAAGATATGAGATGAAATATTCAGTGGTTGACATAAGCTGTACAGGTTTACGCTTATACCAATATGGTAAAACCATTAAGAAACAAAATATTTAATGGGATTCATTGTAATAAATTAGAGCAATAATGAATACTGATGTAGAAGCCATTCCGCAATCAATGAATATTACATGTGACTTGAGCCTTCCTTTGCTGACATAGACAATACCAGTGGCTGGTGTTGTCAATGTCAGCAAAGGAAGGCTCGAGTCAGTATGAGATTCTTTCGCTGATAAACATCAATGGATGCAAGACCTCAGGACTGGGGCTGAGAAAATATTGATAGATCACCGCGCCATTCCTAAAAAAATAAAACAAACACCAGTGCATGCGTGTTTACCAAAAAATTGAAGTCTATTAGAGAAACAACCGTAGGTGTTCCAGGCCCATGCCATTTCGGCCCACATAAATGTTTAACATTAGATCAAGTTTTTCCTTGAATATTTTTCTGCATTTCCATGTCAACGCCACTGCAAATACTATTTTAGTCCAAATTCCAAAATTAGTGTCTTCAATCTCAACCTCTACATCCCTTTGTTGTTTGATCCATAAGATATGAAGAAAAAAAAAACTGGGGCGAATTCGCACGCAACATTAATGAGGGGGAAAGCACGCTGAATCTACACCAATATCAAATAGAACACAACCACAGAAAAACCCACAATGGTTGATATGTTTCGTGCTTTCATGCTGTCAGTTACTATACATACATAATGTCCGTGAAAATAAATGTTGAAATGTTATGTTTAGAATCGCACGTGTAAAATACAGTACTATATAAGTTCAAGCAACAGGACAAACTACCACTTCTACTTCATACTCATTTGTTGTATTTCTTATCTGGCGATCAGGGTACCACGGCACACTGACACGTCAATGAACAACAAAAAATTTGGACTATAAAATTTCGTTCACGTCATTTTTTTTTGCGTGAACGAAACATCGTTCACGGGTTTTTGGATTTGCATAACCATCCCGCGAACGAAACGATTGTTCACATGAAATTTCGTGGCCTGTAGTGCTGGTTTATTTTGGTAAACAAGCTCTGTTTTACTGGTAAAATAGGACCTGGTAAACAGTGCCTGGGGTGGAAGTCCTCTAAAATAGGCATCATGTGACGATTAATTGGCTATACTTGACTTCATATCCATGTTGTGGTCACGATTAGACATTGTGCACAAGCATGTGACCTTAAACAGCAATAAAAAAATAAATAAATTGAAACCATACAGTTGTTAAATATTGTGTAGGACTGCATTCTTGCACTCTTGGGCTATATGATTTTTTGAATAGAAAATATTTCTAAATAATTTTGAAATAACAAAAATACAGTACAATAAAGAGTTGCAGCATTGAAAAAAATAATTTGAGAAAAACCTACAGTTAAAACTAGAAGTCCTGTCACGAAATGCGCACAAATAGCACGTTGATATGCGCGTTAATGTATGCATTATGGTCCAAGTAAAGCTATCAAATTCTGAACATATGGCCAGTGCACAAGCAATGTTTCAGCCAATGGACCTCCGGGTAACCCGGAGGTCCATTGGCAGAAACATTGCATGTGTTTGCTATGAGTAACCAGGAGAACCTACTGTGCTTTGGATGCCATTTGATATGGCAATTGCGCGCAATTTCAACGCGCAATTAAGCCTAGATAAGCACACTATTCGTGACAGGACTTCTAGTTTTAACTGTACAAGTATTTCATTTGGGGGCTGAATTGTTCCCTTAGGTGCCAACTTTGTTATCCTTTTACCCAATGCCGACAATATTAAAATTTATTATTTTAATTTGAATTTTCGAAAAAATGTCAACAAAAGCACATCATGTGACCACTCATTGGAATGAGCCCGTTCCAATGAGGGGTCACGTGATGTGCTTTTGTTGACATTTTTTGGAAAATTTTGAATTTTACGCAAGCGGAAGGGGCTAATTCGTTAGGTAAAGGGTTAAGGACCAACTTTTCCGACAGGCTCAATCCGGACTTTGTTTTAGGTTGACCCATCTTGGCTTTGTTTTAGGTCGACTTATCTTGTGGGCCAACTTCTCTTGTGTACTGACTTCTGTGTTTGATAAAATTAAAACACTTGCCTAGGAGGTGGGAGAAGTGGCAGATTTTATGGACCCTGGAAGGCCATGTGTGTGCTTGCCAAAAAAGTGTGATGTTGATGTTCTACAGTTAAAACTAAAAGTCCTGTCATGAAATGCGCACAAATAACACGTTGATATGCGCGTTAATGTACGCGTTATGGCCCGAGTAAAGCCATCAAATTCTGTACATATGGCCTGTGCACAAGCAATGTTTCAGCCAATGGACCTCCGGGTAACCTGGAGGTCCATTCGCAGAAACATCGCCTGTGTTTGCTATGAGTACATGTATCCAGGAAAACCTACCGTGCTTTGGATGTCATTCGATATGGCAGTTGCGCGTAATTCCTATGCGCAATTAAGCCACGATAAGCGCACAAATCATGACAGGACTTCTAGTTTTAACTGTACAGTGTTCCACTTGAAAAACATGACTGGTACGTGTAGAATTGAAAGTACCAGTCTGAGTAGCTGGGATGGAAGGAGACATGAATCGACCAGTCAGGAAATGGAGCACTTGACCAGTGCCCCAACAAACATAAATTGAATCTGATGTTTCTTAGTTACAGTTAAAACTAGAAGTCCTGTCATGAAACGCGCACAAATAGCACGTTGATATGCGCGTTAATGTACGCGTTATGGCCCAAGTAAAGCTATCAAATTCTGTACATATGACCTGTGCACAAGCAATGTTTCAGCCAATGGACCTCCGGGTAACCCGGAGGTCCATTAGCAGAAACATTGCATGTGTTTGCTATGAGTAACCAGGAGAACCTGCTGTGATTTGGATGTCATTCGATATGGCAATTGCGCGCAATTCCAACGCGCAATTAAACCTAGATAAGCGCACTATTCGTGACAGGACTTCTAGTTTTAACTGTAATGTGATCAGTTTGGTACTTGGAACAATTTGACAAAGTGTCTTGCCACTGCTGGGTTGTATAGTGAAAGTTTGTGAGTATGCCTGTACCACCTTGTTATTCAGCTGATATGATCTCTTAGTTCAATTTTGGGGATGTGAAACCAGAAAAACACGGGGTCATTCAGTGGTCCAGCATGAGTGTCTGGATGACTATGTCTCTTAACGTGAGCTGAAAACACTTTCACCTGAAAATTCCCTAAAAAATAAAAAAAAAACTCCACCCCTTCAAAGGAAAAAAAGAGCCAAAAGTTTAGAAAAAATATCCACATATTTTCATCTGTAAAATTATTCTTTCATTCAGGAATCACTCTGCAGTCAACACTTTTTTCTTCAAAAAACATTCATTTACATTATTTCTTTTTCATTTATCAGAAATGATGAAAAATTGCAGTGCAGTCAATGTGAATATTGGCAATATAAAATAGTTCAGGAATTTAATATATCCACTGGGATGAAAAAACAAGCAAAGTTACTTTTAAGTCATCTGGAAAGTGGCAATTAAATTTACTGATATCAAAATTACAAAACAAGGAAACCAATTCCTGTTTTTATGATTTCAATTGTCATATCAAAATCCACAAGTTTCTTCCCAAGCGTGATCACTTCCCACCTAATTTTTTATCGTGGAATTTTACCCCAGATTTTGGGCCTATTTTTTTCCCCAATTTGGTAGCATTATCAATTTATCTCTCCAAACATCCTATAAATATTGTGGCCAAAAATAGGAAAGTTGAAAATTTGTAAGGAAAAAATATCTCGCCCAACCAGTGTCAAAGGTGTTTTGGCCTGAAATTGTGGAAGCTGGTTTGGCTGAAATTGTGCAGGCCGGTTTGGGTGTAATTTTTGGAAAGTACCCTACAAAATAGACGACAAAAGATTAATATTTTGTCCAGAACATCACCATTATCCAACCTTCAAAAAAAAAATTTTGGACCTCAACAAGTTTTTCATTCAAGATCCACACCACCCCCACCCTACCTACACACCACCATTCACATGTGTTTTCAAATAAAAATTGAAATTGACCAGGCAGCTACATAACTTATTTTTATAAACAACCAAAGAAAAAGGTTGAACATTTTTTTGTACATGATACACAACATTGACAGCGATGACTTTTATTTAGATCAAGTCTGAACATTCACTGATCCAAAAGTACAAAACCTCACCCCTTGAATATTTTTGGTAATTATTAAGAAATAGGCTTCAGGTTGATTGTGGGCTTTGTCAAGAAACAATGGATTGCAGTGAACCCACACCCTATCCATTTTTCTGGAAGAAATGGAAGCTTTATTTTTTCATTATCTTTCGAAAATTTTCAGCAATATTAAGAATTAAATATGAGCTATTTGGACAATGGAGACGTATTTCGGGTTATCTGTTTTTTTTTTTTATTTTCATCTGGTGCGAATTTAAAGAAAAAAAGAGTTTCACTGCAACATTTATTTTTATTGTTTTTTTTTTGTTTTTTTTGGTGGAGGGGGGAATAGGCGTTTTTAAATTTCACAAGTTGGACAGCTTTAGTAATGGTCAAGTACAATAAATTGTGCACACAGAAAAAACATTACAATTGTCAGAAACGAGAATGCATGCAGTCATTATGATGGGTGAGGCGTCTTCGCTTGAAAATTGGCCTCGAAACGTATTGTCGAAATTTTATTGTTTTTGTTTCACTGGGGTGCATACATTGTGGAATGGAACTTCTGTTTTGGAAATGGTAATTCGTGGACGTTTGTCAGACAGTATGTCACTTCGACATCTTAGGTTCGTAATAACTGAATGAAAACGACCTTTGCCACAATCCGACCTGTGCGTACTTTTAAGTTACAACAAACGGACGTGTTGTTGATGCTTTTCATGTGGTAACTTTGTTCCAATAACACGCAGTGTTGGTTTGAAGTGAACAGCGTTTTGCACTTGCAAATGCAAAACAGATAAATCACGTGACAGAATACTCCGCAGAATCGAACAACAGCAGGATCCCAACAGCCAGCCAGCAGACGATGAAATCCAATGTGCATATATGGGAACATTTAGCTTTTTGACAATTTCTGTCATTTAGTCAGCAAAGCAAACGACAGTTGAGTTTGTTTGGAAAAACTTTAATTTTGAAAAGCATGTTCAATAAATTATTCACAGTCTGCATGGAATGATCTAAGGAGAAATCTCGCATTACACCCTTCGCTTATTAGGGGGCATCATTCGATTTGTTCGCTTCTGAAAACGAGAGCTGGGGTTCCCCATGTTTTTACTTCCGGTTTAGATTGGATGGCATAGCATTCCTTGGTTTTTCCAATTTCTCATACGCGTCTATTAGACTTGCTTCAAAGCAGCCCTTTGGGCTGCTTTTGCGCGCACTATTAACAAGATAAACAACTCGCTTTTCGAAAACGATAGCACTCATCTTCGTTTTTTCCCCCTCAAATTTGATCCACACAACGTATCCAACCATACCCAGTATCAATGGAAAGGGGAATGAATAAGCTTTACAGTGGTGTATTACATGACCGTTGGGTGTTCTTGGGTTGTTCATGATAACCGGGAGAAGTCGCAGAGAAGGCCGAAAAACATTTAGTCGGACAAGAAAGTGCACAGTGAAATGAGGTTTACGAGCGACGATTATCCGATTTATTATAAATAATTCGAGGTCCCATTGTATATGGAGGGCAGATTCAAATATTAACTGTATACCTTTACCAATTACTAATCTCGGATCCACATTTATTAATTTCTGGAGTTCACATTCACATTTGCCGTTTATACATTTTTTTAACGTTCCCTTGGAATTAAAAAAGCTAGCAGTATCCATAGAAGCACAATGACATCCCGTTGGCTACTATTTATGCCGAGAAAATCATCGATGAAAATAAGCCACTGGGAGAATGGGGAAAGCTTTTGCGCAAGTCACGTATCTAAGGACGCCATCCACTCAGGTCAACTTGGGAAAAGATGTCAAAGTTACTGCTAAAAAGTGTATAAACGTTAAATGTGAACTCCAGAAATTAATAAATGTGGATCGGCAGAAATTTGTTCCCATGGTTTAGACGGCAAAACAGTTCTTATCATAGGCTCGGCCGGTGAGAAACCTGAAGTAATCTGACATCCATGACAGTTTTTAACAAATTTTTCAATTTCTTTGTAAATACCTGGCTACCAAATTCTAGCACGAAGATGCTGTTTTATAGAAACAATACCTGAGTGGCCCTCATGAACAGGACACAAAATGCTTTTCCCGAGTTCACTTGGAATAACGATTCGCGTTCCCTTAGTAATAAAGTACCAAAATTAGTAAGTTCATTTTGAATAAATGAATAAGGTTTAAGCTCATTTTTAGGCCAAACACCTGTTCTAACACATTGCATTACGCAACTGAGTTCAACATCTTTTTGTGACGAAGTAGCAATTTCAGATGCTTCCAGAACAGGTGGAATTGATTCTCCCATCACAAAATTTATATATTCATCTGCCTCATTTTGTTTTTGATAACTTCCACCAGGCAATCTAGAAAGAACATCAGCAATGTTTTTGGAACCAGGCCTGTATTTAACAATAAAAGTATATGGTTGGAGACGCAAAACCCCTCTTTCAGTCTGATCAGACGGTTTAGACTTTTTTGAATAAATCACTTCGGGAGCTCGATGGTCAGTAATTAATTCAAACTGCACTCCATAAATGTAGGGATGAAATTGTTCACATGCCCAAACAAGTGACAAAGCTTCCTTTTCAGTTTGAGAATAATGCTTTTCCACGTCACTCAAACTCCTACTCGCATAACAAATTATACATGGGACATTATCTTTCTCTTGTACTAAAACAGATCCTAAGCCAACGGAACTAGCATCTGCAATTATAGTAGTTTTATCATTTAGGTCAAAATAACCTAGGGATTCTGAACTAGAAAAGTTTTTCTTTCAGTAAATCGAATGAATGCTGTTCTTTCGCACCCCATGAAACTGTAACATTTTCCCTTGTCAACCGCCTTAATAGTTCTGAAATTGTAGCCAAAGTTGGTATATATCTTGCACAAAATGTAACGAGGCCAAGAAAACTTCTAACCTCAGAGGCACAAGTGGGAGCACAAGCTTCTCGAACAGCTTTAACTTTCTGACTAGTTGGACCTATCCCTTTTTCCGACAAAATGTGACCCATGAATTCTAACTCCTTCATTCTAAATTTGCATTTTTCATTTAATGTCAAGCCCCATTCACGTAATCTAATGAGAACATCTTCAGCGCGCTGATCATGTTCTTCAACAGTTTTCCCATGAACAATGATATCATCGAAAATGTTATTGACCCCATCGCAACCCTGGAGAATTTGCTGAATTACACGTTGATACATTTCAGATGCACAACTGATACCAAACATGAGTCGCTTTTAAGGAAAAAGCTCTTCATGTGTGATAAAAGCTGTGCTCCCATTTAAATCATGGATTACTTCATCAATTGTGGGAATTGGATGCCATTCGCACAAAACTGCACTATTTGCTTGTCTCGTATCGACACAAAGTCGGATCTCATCATTGGGTTTGGGTACAATGACAATTGGTGATACCCAAGGCGTTGGTCCCACAACTTTCTTGATGATATCTAATAATTCTAGTTCATTTAAGTTTTTTCCAACTTTTTCGCGTAGACTAAAAAGAATTCTACGACAAGATTGGACTACAGGTTTTACAGTTTTGTCAATGGGAATTTTCAATTCATAATCTTTAAGCTTCCCTAAACCTTTAAAACACTCTGGATATTTTTTCACAAAATCCACACTTGCCGAAGACTTGTTAACATTTTGAATAATGTCAGAGTTAAGCCCAAGCTTCAGAACATTCAATTTCAATGCTGTTGAACGACCCAATAAAGCTCTTCCTCGGTCTTCAATTACAACAAATTCAACACTCTTCAAACTCCTTCCATTAGCTTCCACATCAGCTTCAAATTGAGCACATACTTCTAGAGGAGTAGTTTTGCCATAAACAAATAATTTTTTCTGACTAAGACTCAATTTACATTTAATATTCTTCTTTTTCAAATCATTCCACAGGTCACTGTCTATAACATTACAGCTTGCACCTGAGTCAGTCATTACTTTCACAGGTATAGTCCCTATTTTTATTTCCATTTTGTCAAAGTCAAAATTGTCGCTCACTGAAAAGGCATATTCATCGTCATTTGATGCTTCATCAATTACATGGTGAATTCGTGATTTATTTCTCCAAGAGTCTCTCACCTCATTTTTTGAAACGGGTGGTTTACAAGTTTTACAACACTTCCAAAAATGTCCAACCAATCTGCACTTTTTACAAGTCTGATTTCGAGCCAGACAGGTTTTATCACGGCTAAAATGTCCTTTTGTACCACAACGGAAACAAGAATTGTTACAGGTCAATTGTTGTAAATGTCAGTTTGTGACATGTAATTAGAAACTTTATAAATTTCTATTGGTTTATTATTTTCAATACTCTGCGCCTGCGTAACTGACAATTCTATCACTCTTGCAAACTGACGTAGCTGGTCTAACGTTAAGTCTCTACCCTTTGCCAGTAAATTAATTCTGAGGTCATGACTGACACATTTTTCAATAACCTGATCTCTAATTTGATCATCAATGTCAGGAAATTAACAATTTTCAGCTTTTTGTTTGAGACGTGTAATATATTGTTCAATTGTTTCATTTTCGTGTTGAACCATACGGAACATTAGTCTGGGGCATAAAATATTTGTCGAGTAACGACACTGTTTTAATGTAAACATTGTCCCCTTCGCTTTCAGGCAAACTGAAAAATATATCTTGAATGTCCATTCCAGCACAGTGAAGTAAAAGTGCGCGCTTGCGTGATACATCAGTGATCCCTTTTCCTTCAACATACAATTCAAAAGCCCTTTTCCAACGACTGGCAACACTGGAAGAATCCCCATGACAATCAAAATGGGGAATGTTGAAGCCATGCTCTAGAAATTAACTATTTGCGTGAGTCCATTTTTTGTTTCCAATCGTCGCCATTGTAATATCTGAACACTATATAATTTGCACATCAACTGGTGTTTATTTACTTTAGTGTATATTTTATACATTTTATACATTGCAAAATATACATAAAAATATCTGAGACATCTTCGACGAAAGCCATCATGGCGGCCCCATTTTCTACTATGCACGTCCCATTGTGTCCCAACACTTTTTCCATAACCGGTGACGGTCATACTAAAATGATATATTTCAAGTCTATTTCTGAACATTACACTGAATGGTACAAATGTATTTCAAAGGGTTCATGATATCAAAACTTATTTTACAGGATGTAGATATAATATGGAAAGGAGTTGATGAATTTGTTATAAGTCGGCATCTGAAGATGATCATGTAATATCTACTGGTCAGTGGGAATGTTCTCAATGCTTCAGGAAATAATTGATCTGTTGTTCTGCGTTTCAGTTGTCACCAATAGACAAGGTAAATAAACTATTTACATCACCTGCATAGCAGGCGAATGAGACCAAAAATATTCTTGCAAAACTAAACTTTTTCATTTCTTATGAACCTACTCACAATTGTTTACTTCGGGCTTGCACTACAGTGGAAGTCCCTAACTCGGATAAAATACTCTCTATTTTTGTCTTTCCCAAGCAAGTTGGGAAAGAAAAGTGGTGCAAAAGCACCAATAAAAAATAAGCCAAAACTGCGTCGAGTGCAACCGGCGCAGACCCAGTACGGGACGCTCTCTCCCAAGTACAACTCCACGACTTCCGTTGCCAGTGCGCATATACCGTCTCTAAAGACTCATTCTTTTTATAATCCGCTTCGTGTCGAGATGTTTTTGCACACTTATCAGTGTTCCACCAGCTCGATGTTTGATGATTCCTGATTCATTGTACCACAGTGTATCCTTTGTATTCTCAGGAACAGTGTTTTATATTCTCTTTTCTATTATATGCCCATAATGTATATTTATTTGCTCTCTCTCGAGTCGCGTGCGAATTTCGTGTGCTACGCGGTTCGGACTTAGATTATTTCACAATTATTGTTAATGCTTTTTTTGCAAAATTTTCTAATTGTGTTAGAGTTAGGTGTCAGCGGGGTACCACTCCAACAGTGTTTCTTCTTTCTTTTGAGAGTAGTCTTCCTGTTGTGTGGTTCCCGGTCGACCGTCTGGGGTCTTTGTTTCTGTCACCTTTCTCTCTTCTTTGGGGGTATTCTGTTTTCTGATCTCACCTTCTCTGCTCCTCTCACCTCTATCATGCCCAGGACAATTCCTTGTGGGCAATGTCTGCTGCCAAAGCATGTGGACGATGTACATCGTCTTGTTCCTCCTGTAATGGGTGACCGGCCGAGCGGCCATGTGGTGTCTGTGGAACATGGTCTTCCACCTTCTGGGCGTCAGTAACCGTGTCGTTCGTTCTCGTGGCCGTGCCTTCCGCTCCCGCAGGAAAGGAGAACGTGGTCGTTCGGGGCTTCCCGAGCCGACTTTGTCTGGTGAGAGTTATTCCTCCTCCGTGGGGGATGTGCAGTCTTTTCCTGTGGTGGATACAGCGGGAGCCGTTGAGTGTTCTGGTGAAGAGATGCCTGGTTCCGGGACTACGGTCCCCCTCCAGTCGACATCTGAGGCTGTCACTAGGGTTGTGACTCCTCCTTCGGAGCCGAGCCGGTGTGCTCTCTCCACTATTTCACCAGCCTCAACGACTCTCGACGTATCTACTACTGCTGCTGGTCCGACTGCTTCGTCGTCTGTTTCAGCCGGCCTCGGCTTTTCGCTGCATCGGACTGCAGGATTGTCCGATACTGTAGACGTGGGATATCGGCCTCAGCCTTCCCTGACTTCAACTCGGCGAAGTCGGAAGGGGCTGCCGGCCGAGCCCATCTCTGTGGTCTCTTTGCCGTCGAGCACCACAGTTGTGTCTTTGGATTTGGATGTTTGTAGTGGAAACACTATGAACTCCGTGGCATTTCCGTCTACTCACTCTGGTCACAGGACCAGTTTTGGGGGACCAACGCCTTTTTGTGCAGCCTGGACCTTCTGCCCCGCAGAGGTCCGCAGTGACTCTCATGAGTTCTCGCAATATTGATCCTCGGGGTGCATCGTACCCCTATACACGTCTGCCTTCAGATGTTTCGGCTGCCGCCTGTCGTCCCGCGTCGGGTGTTTTGGAGGATCGTGACCCTTCGCTGGTTAAGAGGGTCAGAGGTGAAGCCACTTTGCCGGTTCGCTCCCCTGTCAAACCGGTCGGTACGGGCAGTGAGCTTAGGGAGGCCCTCTCCTTACTCACTCAGGTTCTTTCTAAGAGCCTTCCTGTTGCTTCCAGCGAGGCTATGAGTGGTTTCCAGGCGCCTCCTATGGCGCCGCCTCCCGGGATTGGAAACAGGCCGGTTTCTGATTCCTCTGGTGTCCCGACACCATGGGAGGCGTCGGCTGGTTTGCCCACGATGGGCTATGTGTCTTCCGACTCTGGGGAGGAGTCCGACATGCTTGAGGTCGAGGGCCAGCAGTCTTCGGACTTGGGGGCAGCTCTTGACTTTGTGTTTGTATTTCTGCCTGAGCTCAAACCTGCTAACCAGCCGACAGTGTCAGCCTGGCCGCGATCATCGGTCGCGTGCCAACAGCCTATGGAGCAACCTGCTTCTGGGCGCCTTCGACCGTGCCAGTCGGTACAGGGGGTTGAATCTTTTTCAGCATTGGATGCCAAGCTGAATTCCACGGCTTTGAAGACTTCGTTCTTCACCAGGGTTGACACCTTTTTGCCTCCTGTGCGTTATCGTTCCTACGATTCCGCCAATCCGTCAGTCTGCCAGACTTTGACGGTTCTGGATCAGGACTCCACTTTCCTCAGGCTTTCCAAGCCCAAGTCTGCCGTCATTCCAATGACGACTCTGGAGTCCACGTTGGGCTTATCTAGAGAGATGCTTGGCATGCTTTCTCTCTCAGATCACGTCGTCTCAGCTTTGGCTGCTTATCTGCCTCCAGATAAGTTTGACGAGGTACAGGCTCCTTTGCATGTGCTGTCCAAGGCTCTTATGCACCTTACTCACACGCATGCCTGTAACACGGCTAATTTGGAATTAGTTCGAAGGGACGCTGTGCTGGACACAGGACGATCCCTTCCCGAGGAGCAGCGTGCTACTCTTCGATCTGCTTCTTTGGCAGGTCCGCAACTTTTCCATGGTTCCGTGTCGACGGTCCGGGATGACGTTCTACGTCATTCCAAAGATCAGCTGCTGTTTCGTCAGCTTGATCAGCCTTCTAGGGGAGGCAAGGGCCGTTCCAAGCCTAACAAGTACCCTTCTGCTTCCTCTGTGAAGCAAAAGGCTGGTCCTTCTGCCGCCGCCTCTACTTCTTACTCACGGGGTAAAGGTAGGGGTCGGCAGAATCGAGGGAAGGCTCAGGATTCTTCATTTAGCAGAGGTGGTTTCTCCTCTCGCGGGCCTCGACGGGGCTCGAAATGAAGGTCCTCACCTCGACTCGTCCCAGGTTGGAGGAAGGATAGCAGAGTTCGCAGACCATTGGGCCACCATCACATCCGATCCATGGGTGTTAGATGTTGTTCGGTCCGGGCTGCGAATATCCTTCCGTCGGCACCCCACTCTGTCAAGGGTGCCTCTTCCAACCACAGTTCCTTCAGACGTTTTACGTCGGGAACTTTTGTCCACGGAGATTGCCAATCTCCTGGCAAAGGGGGCGATCAAGGTCGTCAAGAACGTTCAGTCAGTGGGTTTCTATTCCCACCTGTTCTTGGTGCTGAAGAAGGACGGCCGACTCCGACCGGTTATCGATCTGAGTATCCTGAACCAGTCTATCATTGCTCCCAAGTTCAGCATGGAGACTTTCAGGTCGGTCCGCCAATCAATTCACCAGAGAGATTTCGCAGCCAGCATCGACCTGCGAGACGCTTACTTCCACGTTCCGATGCATCGGGCGTCACGGAAGTATCTCAGGTTCGCTTTTCTGGGGCGAGTTTACCAGTTCAAGGCCATGCCTTTCGGCCTCAACCTGGCTCCTTGGGCGTTCACCAGACTGATGTCGCATGTGATAGCGTTCCATCGCACACAGTCCAGGGTGACTACTTCGGCATATCTGGACGATATCCTCCAGAGGCATTCCAATGCTGCCTTACTGGAGTCGGATGTCGCCACTCTGTTGAGCTTGCTCACGTCGCTAGGATTCAGAGTCAACGAGGAGAAGTCGGACCTGGTCCCTTCTCAGTCGTTTTGTCATCTGGGGATGTCTTTCCAAACCAAATTCAATTTGGTAGCGGTTCCCCAGGCCAAGGCTGTGATTCTCTCAGCTTTTGCTCTGACTCTGTCCCAGTCCATGTCCGCGACCGCTCGGAGTTTTCTCCGGCTGATCGGTCTCTGCGGTTCGGTGACGGATCTCATTCCTCTAGGTCGGCTGCGTGTCAGACCTCTCCAACACTTTCTGCTCAGTCGTTGGAGACCGAATGTAGATTCTCTGGATCAGGTGCTTCCGTTTCCAGACTCTCTGTATCCTCACCTTCTTCCCTGGGCAGATGTTCAGTGGATTACGCAGGGTGTTCCACTGGACTTACCCACGTCCGATCGCGTTCTGACAGCAGATGCCAGCGATCTCGGATGGGGTGCGACATTGGATCCTCTCGGTCTTTCCCTACACGGGATGTGGGACCAGGATCAAGCAGCTCTACACATCAACCAGAAGGAGCTTCTTGCTCTTCTTCTGAGTTTCAGGCAGTGGATCCCTCACCTGTTGAATCGCCAGGTCCTTCTGCTATCCGACAATTCGACAGTGGTTGCTTACATTCGGAACCAGGGCGGCACGTACTCGGTTCCGATGTACGAGTTAGCTCTGGATCTTCTACTGCTCGCTCAGGATGTTCACGCCGGAGTGGTTGTTCGTCACATTCCCGGTCGTCTGAACGTCCTAGCCGACTCCCTGTCCCAACAGGGCAGGGTTATTTCCACCGAGTGGATGCTTCACAGGGCAGTGTTCCAGTCGCTTTGCGATCTCTGGGGACGTCCCCACATCGACCTCTTTGCGACTCGTTGGAACCATCAGGTGGACACTTTCGTGTCCCCGTGTCCAGATCCTCTGGCTTTTGCCGTGGATGCTCTGTCACTCGATTGGAACGGTCTAGTCGGCTACGCCTTCCCGCCGGTTCCGATTCTTCCTCAGGTTCTCGCCAAAATTCGAACCTGCAGTTGTCGCATCATTCTGATCGCTCCCCTGTCACCTCAGCGGGTGTGGATCAATCAGCTCCGCTCGCTGATGGCGGCGGTTCCGGCACGTCTCCCGCTACGTCGTGACCTTCTTTGTCAAGGTCGCCCGAGGAGGTTTCACGTCGACCCGACTTCATTGTGCCTTCACGCATATCTTTTGTCAGGTCCTGTCTCCTCCATAGAGGTTTTTCGAGACGAGCAGTGGAGTGCATTTCTTCTTCAAGGAGGCACTCCACTGGTTTAGCTTATGCAGCTAAATGGAAGGTCTTCTGTCGATGGTGTGCTGATCACTCTGTTGATTATGCCAATCCTTCGATTTCACAAATTGCGGAGTTTCTGGTATATCTGTTTGATTCTAGGGGTCTCCAGCCTGTTACCATCAAGGGTTACAGGTCTATGCTTTCAGAGACTTTTTCTTATGTGGGGAAGCGTCGTATCGGCACTAATCCTTACCTCTCCAAGCTTGTTCGGCACTTTTCTTTGAAAAGGCCTCGGACTTTGCAGCTTACTCCACGAGGGTGTTGCTTTGGTTGGGTGGGGGGGGGGGGGGGGGGGGGGGGGGGCTTGGGGCGCAGTTCGAACCTTTATCCCAGGTGGATATGCATTTTGTCACATATAAGACGGCTTTTCTGATGGCATTTGCTTCGGCCAGACGGGTTAGTGAGCTTCACGCCCTCTCGGTTGACCCGGCCTTTTTTAGGAGCTCTCCCAACAGTGTTACTTTTACCACTCATTGCTCCTTTTTGGCCAAGAATCAGTTACCAGATACTACTCCTCCTCCTATCTGTATCAGGGCTCTTCCTTCTGTTAAGGGTAATCGCCCTTTGCTCTGTCCGGTCCGTGCTATTCGCATTTATCTTGATCGGACACGCTTCATCCGGAAAGGCAGGAAACGTTTTTTTTCTGTCTCTCTTTCTGGGTCGACAGAAGATCTCTCCTCAATCCATTTCTCGCTTGCTATTCGCACGGCTTATGGTCGTTTAGAGGCTGGCGATTGTATTACCAATCGTATTTCTGCCCACGAGGTGCGGGCACTGTCCACCTCTTGGGCTTATTCTAACTCCGTCAAGTTGTCATGTTATGCAGGCAGCCTACTGGAGAAATGCTTCTACTTTCTCCACCTTTTATTTGTGCCAGTTGCAGGAGCAGTCGGAGGACCTTTTTGCCCTGGGTCCTCTTTCTTCTGCTCAGGCTGTTGTCTGCCATAGCCATTAGGCTTCTTGAAGGTCAGTTTCAGCCTTGTGCTGTTACTGCCCTTTTTCTGTCTGTGTGTCACACAGGCTCATATGTCTCTTTTCATTGTCCTTTACCAATGATTGCAACATTATGGTTGATAAGCCTCGGGACCTCTTCCTTCTACTTCACGGTTCCAGTGCACTGGGGTTATGTGGGGGTTGGTTATGCGATTCCCTCTAGCCTTTTGTCTATTCAGCCTGAAGTAAACAATTGTGAGTAGGTTGATAAGAAATCTAAATTTTATAGTAAATTTCCTTTCTTATTATACCTACCACAATTGTTTACATGGAGGCCCTCCCGTCTTCTTTACGGGTAAATGAGTGTTTAGAGACGGTATATGCGCACTGGCAACGGAAGTCGTGGAGTTGTACTTGGGAGAGAGTGTCCCGTACTGGGTCTGCGCCGGTTGCACTCGACCAGTTTTGGCTTATTTTTTATTGGTGCTTTTGCACCACTTTTCTTTCCCAACTTGCTTGGGAAAGACAAAAATAGAGAGTATTTTATCCGAGTTAGGGACTTCCACTGTAGTGCAAGCCCGAAGTAAACAATTGTGGTAGGTATAATAAGAAAGGAAATTTACTATAAAATTTAGATTTTTGCTAAAAAACATAGCTTGCAGTTAAAACTAGAAGTCCTGTCATGAAATGCGCACAAATAGCACGCTGATATGCGCGTTGATGTACGCGTTATGGCCCAAGTAAAGCTATCAAATTCTGTAGATATGGACTGTGCACATGCAATATTCCAGCCAATGGGTAACCCGGAGGTCTATTGGCAGAAACATTGCATATGTTTGCTATGAGTAACCAGGAGGACCTGCCGTGCTTTGGATCTCATTCGATATGGCAATTGCACGCAATTCCAACGCGCAATTAAGCCTAGATAAGCACACTATTCGTGACAGGACTTTTAGTTTTAACTGTATGACCTCTCATCTAATTCCATTGAGAGTCATAAGCTATGTTTTTTAAGGAAGAAATGAAAATATAAAATATGAATGGTGATTTTTGTGAATAGCATTGGCTGGTTTTGACCGTTATTTAGGTAATGGGCTAAAAGATAGATGTGGCCCTTCTTTCACATCTGTCTTGTTTCACAATGTTACAGAGATTTATTTGTGAGTGCAGAGGCTCAGTAGTTAATATTGAGCTTTAAATCCAAAGGTCATTGGTTCAAGTCTTGAGTTGCATCATAACGTCCTTTGGGAAGGCACTTAATCCCAATTGTCCATGTGAGTGCACAGTGGTGTTGTGTGCGAAGGCAATACAGCACCTTGATGGTGCGCATGCTTCAACCACTGCTAACCCTGCTTCTGTGGGTCTCATAAGTTGGAAAACTTGACAGTTGTTTGCCACTCATTGATGGTTCTCTTGAGATTCTCAGACTTCACCACCATCCATAAAACTGACCGACATTACATGACTCAGGCTGTTGAAAGTATCATTAAACTCAAGTAAATAAAATGAATAACGAAGATTTATTCACTAATTTTACACAGTGGTTAACTGGTAGATTTCTGCATTATATTTGTTTATAAAAAGTTGTAGACAGCTCATGGCCTTGTTACAATTTATGGGAGTGTGCCTTTTATCACTGTTCCATAAATTATAACAAGGCAAATCCCATACAAACTAAATAATTTTGGTGGATCACTGTTTGCCTACTGTAGTAAACAGGTTTTATTAACAGGTAAAATAGGTCCTAATAACCAACTCCTAGACCAAAGTTCTATAATCCTTTACCACACATGACTAGAAGATGACTGTTGGAAAACAAATATTCGAATAACTAAAAATTAAATTTTTGGGTTTTTGGGATTATGATACCTCATTGGAACGTTCTCAATTAGCTTGTTCCAATGATGAATCACTAGCTATGCTTTGGAGACAACAATTGAAAAAATAAGAAAATTTGAATGTTAATTGTGTTGCATATAATGATATAACCATAGATGCTGACAGTGAACTTGAACAGCAATATAATAAATAATTGAAACTGAATTAAACCAACCAATATGCTACCTTGACCCAGTAATAAAATACATGACTTGTTACATGACATCTGGAGAGCTCTAGGAGCATGGAGGCTCGTTTGTTAGAACATCAAGCTTGAAACCTTAGGGTAGAGAGTTCGATCCTGACCTCCATCATTGCATTGTGACCTTGGGCAAGACACTTAATCCCAATGAATTATGTGTGTGCACGGTGGTGTTGTGTACTAAAATGTAATGCATGCCTTCAACCAATGATAACCCTTCTTCTTCCGGGTCAATAAGTTGGAGAGCTTGACAGATTCTCAGTGGTTCTCTCCCTTCATTCGTAAAACTGCCCGACATGACATGACCCTGGCTGTTGAAAATTTCTCTAAACCGCAGTACCGCTTGGAAACACTGGGAAGTTGAGCACTGCTTGTTTACTGTGGTAAATGAGCTATGTTTTACTGGTGAAATAGGACTCGGTAACTAATGGCTGGGGTGGAAATTCCTCTAAAATGGGCAACATGGATATAAACAATTGGCTGGACTTGACTTTGTAGTCATGTTGTGGTCATGATTAGCAATTGTGCAGAAATATGTAAGCATAAACACCAATAAATAATATTGAATGCAATCGCATTAAAAAAAAAAAAAAATATGTATTTCAAAGGGTTCATGAAATCAAAACTTATTTTACAGGATGTAGATATAATGTGGAAAGGTGGTGATCAACTTGTTATAAGTCGGCATAAGAAGATAGTCATGTAATATCTACTGATCATTGAGAATGTTCTCAATCCTTCAAGAGGTAACTGATTTGTTGTTAATGGGGTTCAGTTGTCACCAATAGACAAGGTAAATAAACTCTTTACATAACCTACATAGCAAACAACTGAGACCAAAAATATTCTTGAAAAAGTAAACTTTTTTATTTTTGCTAAAAAACCTAGCTTATGACCACTCATCTAATTCCATTGAGGGGCATAAGCTATGTTTTTAAGCAAAACATTAAAATAAAACAAAATATGAATGGTGATTTTTAGCTCAACTTTGACGAAGTCAAATTTGAGCTATTGTCATGGCCCGTCGTCCGTCTGTCCGTCTGTCCGTACGTCAACAATTGGCTATGGCTTGGGCTAGAGGTCGTATTTATGAACCGATCTTTACGAAACTTCTTGTGTACCTTTGTTATGACCCTGGGACGGGAACGAGTGTTTTTGGGTGTGGTCCGAAATTCAAGATGGCTGCCAGTTGCCATTTTGTACCGATGATGCAAAAATCAGTTTTTTGTACAGAACTTCTGTATGAAAGTTCTGATTTGAATAAAGTTTTGTATAAATGTATAGTACAATGGGATACATCACATATAATACAGGTTTTTTTCTCGTGCGTAAATTATGCAAATTAGACTAACTTTGATTTATTTAGTGTTACTTTCAGAGCTGTAAGTGCCAAGCTGCTATGGCTCGGGCTAGAGGCTGTATTTATGAACCAATCTTTATGAAACTTCTTGGGTACCTTTGTTATGACCGTGGGACGAGAACGAGTGTTTTTGGGTGCAGTCCCAAATTCCAGATGGCTGCCAGCAGCCATTTTGTACCGACGATGCCGAAATCTGCTTTTTGTACAGAACTTCCATATGAAAGCTCTGATTTGAATAATTTTTTGTATGAATGTTTAGTACCATGGGATACATTACATATATTACAGGTTTTTTTCTTATGCGTAAAATATGCAAATTAGGCTAACTTTGATTTATTTAGTGTTACTAAATCCCAATACGGCTCGGGCTAGAGGCCGTATTTATGAACCGATCCTCACGAAACTTCTTGGGTACCTTTGTTATCACTGTGGGACGAGAAGGAGTGTTTTGGGGTCCAGTCTGAAATTCAAGATGGCCGCTAGCAGCCATTTTGTTCAAAATTAAGTGCAATCAGATTTTTGCGCAGAACTTCCAAATGAAAGATCTGATTTGAATAAATTTTTGTATGAATGTTTAGTACCATGGGATACATTACATATAATACAGAGTTTTTCTCGTGAATAAATTATGCAAATTAGGGGTCCGGGTGGGACTTAAAAAATTTTGGACCAAAATCCGGAAATTAGTTTTTTGGTTTTTTATGCATTTTGGTCAATTTTAAGACAAAAAAAAAAAAATTTTTTTTACACTGAAAATTTGGGGTCCGGGTGGGACTTAGAAAATTTTGGAATCCGGAAATTGATTTTTTGTGTTTTGATGCATTTTGGTCAATTTTAAGAAGAAGAAGAAAAAATTTTAGTCTGAAAATATTTTGTTTGGGACTGAAAATTTCCACACAAAAATAATAATCTACAATGATTGGTCTTAATCTGTAGTCCATTACAGTCACCTTGTAATTCTTGAATAGCGCTGGCCGGTTTTGACCGTTATTTAGGTAATGGGCTAAAAGATAGATGTGGCCCTTCTTTCACATCTGTCTTGTTTCACTATGTTACAGAGATTTCTTTGTGAGTACAGAGGCTCAATAGTTAATATTGAGCTTTAAATTCAAAGGTCATTGGTTCGAGTCTGAGTTGCATCATCACTTCCTCAGGCAAGACGCTTAATCCCAATTGCCCATGTGAGGGTACAGTGGTGTTGTGTGCACATGCTTCAACCACCGCACACCCTGCTTCTGTGGGGTTCATAAGTTGTAAAGCATGACAGTTGTTTGCTACTACTTGATGGTTCTCGAGAGATTCTCTGACTCCACCACCACCCATTAAACTCAAGTAAATTAAATAAATCAATAAATACTGAAGATTTATTCGCACCTGGGAACCCTGGGAATTAAGCATTGCTTGTTTACTGTGTGATGCAAGTTCTGTTTTACTGGTAAAATAGGACCTGATAAACAGTGCTTCGATGGAAATCCTCTAAAATGGACAGCATGGGTTTAAATGATTGCCTTAAAATTTAACTTTAAACCATTGTTGAAGTCACATATAACCATAGCTACACAAAAGTAATCATAAACACCAATCAATCAATGGAGATTTATTGGAGTTTCACACCAGTGTTGAAGCTAATAATAGCTAATTTTACACAGTGGTTAACTGGTAGACTTCTGAATTATATTTGGTTGTAAAAATTTGTTGATAGCTCATGGCCTTGTTACAATTTATCGGAGAGTGCCTATAGGCACTCTCCCATAAATAATAATAAGGCAAATCCATACAAACTTAATAATTTTGGTTCCAAGATAATATGATACGCATCCATGGTATAGGAAGCCTTTGTGTTACAGCTCCTGTGCATCAGCATAAAGACCACATATGGACTTCCAGAACTCAATCAATTAACCTGTTACCCAATGCAGGTAGAAGATGACACTCGCAAAGAAAAAGATATCTTGAATAACTGAATGTTCTTATTTTAAGTCTCAAAAACATGAACCATCATGCTCATGTTGCGGTCACGATTTGCCATTGTGCATAAATATGTGACCTTAAACACCAAAATTTAAATAAATAATCCTTTACCTAATGAATCGGCCCCATCCGCCCTCGTAATATACAAACCCTTTAATAGAAATTTAGATATTTTTATACTGTACCAATGACCCAGACTTAGCTGGTGCTAACTCCTAAAATTCTAGGGCCAAACACAAATTTTGCCCCCAATCCCCATAATTTGCATCAAAAACCGAAAATTCCATGTCCTATGTGGTCCTCTATACTTTTACCCACTGTGCATGCACAGTGTCAAGGAGGTCTCGAAATTGGCACCAAATGTCATTCTTTGTTTGGCCCTCAAATTAGTTACATCTCACTGATATTTGTGCTCGTAAATCTCAGTTTAAATGATGCCAGACACATAATTATGAAAGAAATGGTGGATCTAAGGAGGAAATAAAAGGATGAGAGGAAGAAACAGTGGCAGAATGTGTTCAGGGCTGTAACTTATAATATTTTTATACTGTACCAATGACCCAGACTTAGCTGGTGCTAACTCCAACAAAACCAGGGCCAAACACAAATTTTGCCCCCCAATCCCCAAAATTTGCATCCAAAACAAAAAGAAATCATGTCCTAAAGGACCTCCATAGTACGCCTCTACTGCGCATGCGCAGTGACGCAGTCGTCCCGAAATTGGCGCCAATTATCATTCTCTGTTTGGCCCTTCATCAGTCAACATCTCACTGATCTTTGTGCTTGTAAATCTCAGTTTAAAGGATGCCAGACACGTAATTTTTGGAGAAAATGTGATTCTAAGGAGGATAGAAGGAGGAGAGGAAAAAGAAGTGGCAAAAAATTATCAGGGCTGTACTTAAAATTTTTTGATGAAATTATGTTAAGTTGCCTATTTTCGAGGCATGGGCCTCTTGTTGTCATTCTTGCTAATTGTTGCACTGCTTATTCAGTGTTTCCTCTCCCCTAGCCTTCTAAAGTCCCCCCTGGCAATTCTCCCATGCTTTTGGCATATTTTTGAGAAGTTTCATTTCTAAAATTTCCTGGGAGAGTTGCTTGGTTACAGAATGTTTTCTGTTATTTTCCCCATAGTTACGTTTTCACCCATGGGTGTATAACGTTTGTGTTCTGCATCTTCCATCTGATGTTCTACAGATTCTCCCCTGGGAGTCTCTGTTTTGCATCAGATAGAGTGTAATTGATGACTGATTCCGGGCCAGTTTTTTCAGTGCCTGGAGACATGTTTTCTAGTGTGTTTACACTGTTTGTTTTCATTGGCAACAGCCTTTTTTGAGGGGGGCTGTTTGCCTTTGTGGTAGTTTATCTCATTATAAGATACATTTATATTATCCGAAAGTGTCTCATTAATTATTTTATATAAATTTAAAATTTTTGACCACACTTTGCCATCGGATCCATCGGGGCTCAACGTTACTTTTCAGCAACTTGGGTTTCTCTGAAAAAATATTTTTTCAAAATTATTTTGTTTTGCAATTGTTTTTTCATTTATTAATGGATCATGTTATTATGTATCTTTGTGTCAGGGGTTTTTGCGAGTAACTAGGACTTATTGTTGTTCTTTCACAATGAAGGGACATTGTTCAAATTGTAATAGGAAGAAATCTTCCTCTGACTTTCATGATCATTGTATTAATTGTAGTCAGTGTTCTCGCATTAATCCCTGTCCTATATGTGAACATTGGGATGAGAAACATTGGAAACGTGTGTCACGATATGTTGTTTCTGGAGAAAGAGCGATGCCGGCTCTTTCTCCACAAGGTCACTCTACTCTCTCAGTTTCTATTTCAGAGGAACCAGAACAGGGTGATGTTTCCATGTTATCTTCTTCAAGTGTGCGTCCGTCGTCACAAATGAATTCAGAGCTAGCGGCAAAAGTGCTCATGGAGATTAG
The DNA here is from genome assembly GCA_031216915.1 of Pictodentalium vernedei. Classification (NCBI taxonomy): domain Eukaryota; kingdom Metazoa; phylum Mollusca; class Scaphopoda; order Dentaliida; family Dentaliidae; genus Pictodentalium; species Pictodentalium vernedei. The sequence continues at coordinate 477,205,744 of CM062290.1, forward strand.
ACAAATGTCGTCCGCTAGCTCGCCCGGTGTAGCGTCCATTCACCGAATGGTTCGGCAGCCGGGTTCGTCCTATACGGTCCAAGAGGAAATTTTGGGTGATGCGAGCACTATAAACATAATAGATGCACACCCAGTGACGGCGGATAGTAAACGAGAACGGAGGAAGCCTTTTAGTCCGGTTCCTAGCTCGTCCAGGTCCAGCCGGGTCGCGAGCGAGAGAGGTCCCTCTCTCGTACAACAACATCTGGGACCAGATGTTGTGGTACAAAATGTGTCTTTAGCGGAGCATACGTCCGTCGCTCGGGACGCTCCGTTGTATAAGCAGTCCGCAGAGACTGTTAAGGCTTCCTCTTCTCGTCAGCACACACGACCGCACCTTGGCTGCGCGACCTCCGATATTTTGCCAGCTTCGCCGATGAAGGATTCTTCGGCGACCAGGTCACACCATCCGGCAGCCAGGGATTCGAGACCGATGGACTCCGGACGTTCGCATAGGAAAAGTATGCGGGAGCCATCTGATGCGGAGCTGCCCTCGGCGAAGCAGCGAAAGACTGCGCCTCCGCAGGTCTCGACGTCGGACATTCTTGTGCAGATAGCACAGCTTATCGCAGCATCCCAGCAGCCGACAGAAACGGTGTCGGATCGAGAATTATCCGACGGCGCTGGGTCGGTACGCTCCGCCGAAGCATCGGGGGCGGACGACCGGGAACATCGGGAGGTCCGACCGGATGGTGAAAGGGATACGGATGAATTGGAGCTATCCCTTTCGGAACAACATAAAGCTGCCGTGGACTTCATCCGGCACTTTCTCCCTCAAGTTGTTCCGTCGGGCCAGACTGCTGCGCTTCCGGACAAGAGAATTATAGCGTCATTGGACTCTGAATTTTTTGAGCGGTTCAGGGACATCGCTCCCGAGTTTCCGTCGCAGTCCAATAATGTTGCAAGAACATTTGAATTATTGAACGACGCTATATTTAAACTTGCTTCCAGGACGGGGAAAGCAGGTTTCTTGTCCGCTAATACTCTTAACCTGCCTTTCATTAATGCAAGGAATAAATTCGACACGGCAGGACAGGGTATACCGAGAGTTCCTCTGCGTATGGACGACGAGGCGGAAGACTTAGAGCTATCATTACCGTCGTCAGCTTCTATTCCAACCGCGGTGTTGGAAACAGCTATTGCGTCTAACAGAGCTATAGGATATACAATCCTCTTTAAGACTTCTTTCAAGGGCAGTAGCTTATTCCACGTGTAACTCCGCCCTTTCAGTGGCAAATCTGGAGTTGGTTAGACGTGACGCAGCCCTAGCTACATCCACACTAGTGGATTCTAAGGTGAAGAACTCTCTTAGAGTCGCTTCGGTCTCAGGAGAACTTCTCTTTGACGGCAAGCTTTCCGCTATTTATGATAAAATTAAAAAGAAAGCTAATGATTCTCTGTTGTTCAGATCCGCTCCTAAAAAGTCGGATACAGCAGACACGAATAAGACAGGCACTTCTGGGTCTAATGCGCCCAAGAGAGGTTCCTATAGAGGTTCCGGTGCGTCCTCTTGGTCTTATTCGAGAGACCGTCAGGATAGCGACTCTCGTTCGGGACGTCCTTCAGGCCGGGACAATCGGTCGGACGCCCCGAGGTCGACGAGGCGAGGTGCGGGTCGTGGAAGACGTGGTTTCTCCTACCGCAGGCCTCGCAGGTCCAGGAGGTGATGGCTTAAGCCTCTATCGCGTTCCGGTTGGCGGAAGGTTGTCGAGTTTTTCACAAGAGTGGGCGTCGATTACGGACGACCCGTGGGTGAGAGGAGTGACTTCGGAAGGTCTAAAGATATCCTTCAAACGAAAGCCTCCATTAACTCGAAGTCCAAAGTGGACTCATCTTCCGTCAAATCCACAGAAAAGAGACGCTCTGTTATCAGAGGTGCAGTCTCTTTTAATGAAGAACGCGGTAGAGGTCGTAGAAAACCAGGAATCTCTGGGATTCTACAGCCATCTGTTTCTGGTTCCGAAACCAGACGGCTCGTTCCGTCCAGTCATAGATTTGAGCTGGAGAAACAAGCTGATCGTCGCTCCGAAGTTTTATATGGAGACGATTCGATCGGTCAGAGCGAGTATTCGGGTGAACGATTATGCAACGAGCATAGATCTCAAAGATGCGTACTTTCACGTCATGGTACATCCGACATTCCGAAAGTATCTACGCTTCGCAGTCCTAGGAGTGGTGTATCAGTTCCGGGCCATGTGCTTCGGATTGAATCTAGCACCCTGGGCTTTCACTCGGGTAATGAACTCGGTAATGATCTACTTCCGAGCTCATTCGTCAGCGGTAACGTCGGCCTACCTGGACGACATTCTTCAGAGGTAGGGCAACGAGTTAACGCTTCAGAACGATGTTCAGAATCTTCTTCTATTGCTCCGACGTCTCGGTTTCATAGTAAACGAGGAGAAGTCGGATCTGGTGCCGTCCAAGTCATTCACTCATCTGGGAATGAGCTTCGAGACGCACAACAATCTCGTTCGTCTGCCGTTAACCAGAGCGAAATTAGTCAGTTGTTACGCTCGCTATTGTCTGCACGCAGACAAAGTCACGGCGAGAGAATTTATGAGACTGATAGGTCTGTGCGGAGCCGCCGCGGATCTCATTCCGATGGGGCGGCTACGCACACGTCCTCTTCAAATTTTCCTGACTCAGAATTGGAGTGTGAAAATTCATTCGCTCGATGTAGACGTTCTCTTGTCAGATCAAGTGAAACAAGAGATTCAGACTTGGGCAAACATTCAGTGGTTAACTCAAGGAGTTCCGCTGCAGTTGCCGGATCCGAGTTTTACCATTATGACGGATGCCAGTCAAACAGGTTGGGGTGCATCATTAATCCCAACGGATTCGAGATGCCAGGGTCTTTGGGATCCGCAATTCCTGTGCAAGCACATAAACATCAAGGAAATGATGTCAATTTGGCTTGCGTTACGTCACTGGATGGACATTATTCACGATGCTCATGTCCAAATCCTATCCGACAATACGACAGTAGTGGCGTATATACGGAATCAGGGAGGCACTCATTCAGTTCCGTTGTTCAATCTAACGGAAAGAATCCTTCTGTTTGCGTTAGAACATCACGTTCTTCTTTCGGTCCGTCACATACCGGGTCGTCTGAATGTGCTAGCAGACTCCCTTTCACGAAAGGGTCGCTTGTTGCCGTCGGAGTGGACTCTCAACAAACAAGTATTCAATCAGATTTGCTACCAATGGGAACGGCCAATGATAGACTTATTTGCGACACATCTCAACAATCAGTTGCAGACGTATGTGTCCCCGTGTCCGGATCCAAGAGCATTTGCAGTAGACGCTCTGTCGATCCCTTGGGACGGAATGATAGGATATGCGTATCCTCCAGCGCCGTTAATTCAACAAGTATTGCTAAAGATAAAACAATCTCAATGCAAGATTCTGTTGGTAGCATCTCTGTCGCCACAGAGACCGTGGATAAATCTACTCAGGTGTCTGTTGTGGGACCTACCGCGGAAGCTTCCTCCACGAGAGGATCTTCTTTCGCAGGGGAAATCGCGCCAACTCCATCACAACCCGCAAGGTCTCAACCTTCACGTTTTTCCGTTGTGCGGTCCTTCTTGCATGGCAAGCACTTTACAGGACGAGCAGTGGACGCGATTTCTAACTGTAGGAGGACCTCCTCTTCGCTAAACTATGCGGCTAAGTGGAAGGTTTTTCGTCGTTGGTGTAGGGATCATTCTGTAGATATATTTGATCCCTCTATACCAGACATTGCAAACTTTCTAGTATACTTGTTTGACGAAATCAAACTGCAGCCTGTTACTATAAAGGGTTATAGATCTATGTTATCTGATACCTATGCACATCATGATAGTTTACAAATTGGATCTAATGTCTCTTTATCGAAATTGGTTAGAAACTTTTCGATAAATAGACCCAGAACTCTTAGATTAATTCCTAAGTGGAATTTAGCTTGGGTTCTCCTTAAATTGAAGGAAAAGCCATTTGAACCTCTTGGGACAGTAGATTTCAAATTCTTATCTTATAAGACAGCTTTTCTCTTAGCTTTCTCTTCTGCCAGAAGAGTCAGTGAGCTTCATGCACTATCGGTGGATGATTCTCATTATCGTAGTGTTGGGAACACTATCACCTTCACTACTAATGTGGGTTTTTTTTTTTTTAGCTAAGAATCAGGCTCCTAATAAATATCCGGAACCTATTGTTATTAAGGCTCTTCCGTCTTCAGACGGGCGTAGGCCTTTACTCTGTCCTGTTAGAGCACTACGTATCTATAAACAGAGATCTCAGTTCATCAGAAAGGGACGGAAACGTTTCTTTCTGTCTTTGATGCCTAATAGAAAGGACATTTCAGTCCATTCTATTGCTAGATGGATTCAGTTAACTATCCGTACTGCTTATGAAGATTTATCTTCTTCTCAGCAGTCTGTGCTTAAGATTTCTGCTCATGAAGTAAGAGCTCTTTCTACTTCCTGGGCTTATGCTAATAGTGTTGCTATTACAGATTTAATGAAGGCTGCTTATTGGTCTCAGCCATCCACATTTACGAATTTTTATCTCAGAAATATTGAGTCCATTTCTGGAGACCTGCATTGTTTAGGTCCGTTATCTGTTGCTCAGAATGTCGTCCACTAAACAGTTGCAACTATAGTTATGCAGGCTTTCTGTTCCGGCAGTGACTCCGTCCGGCTGCCCTCTTCGCTCTGGGCTATTTGACCCAGGGCAAGGGGAAGGGTGGGGGGGGCGGGTGTTCCCTTAGGTCACCTGCTTTATAGTGAAAAGCAAGGGAATGCCTCCTCCAAGTCAGTATTTCTGAGTCGCTTCCGGGATGGTTTTAAAGTGTAATATTAATGTTTAATTTCATTCATGTCTTATTTTTAAAGTGTAGCTCGGTGTGAAGCATTTGTATATGTCAAGTGTCAAACGGGCTTTAATATACAATACTCGGACACTTTTAAATGATTATAAAGAGTCTCAATTCTCTGGACTACTTTATTTATTGGCTTGCTTTAAAAATAATTAGTATAAGGGTTATACTGGATGTTAATAGAGAACATGAATGTTATTGTGCTCAATTATTAAGGGTAGTGTATCTTTCTAATTTAATATTAAATAAGAAAGATACATGTAAAGCCTAATACTCCTTTTCTCCTTAAGGGGTTACCTCTTTACTATATAGTTGAGCTTATTGGATTTTCCTCTATGTCCTAGGCCCTCCAGCCTGTTTACTATTCAGCTAAGTCTGGGTCATTGGTACAGTATAAAAATGTTAAAAAATTTATAGTAATTTATATATTTTTTATACTTACCAATGACCCAGACGGGGATGGCCCTCCCTGGAGTTGGGAACTCTTGCCTCCCCGCTGAGTACATAGCGCTGACCAGGCACTGCCAGTAAGAATGATAATTGGCGCCAATTTCGGGACGACTGTGTCACTGCGCATGCGCAGTAGAGGCGTACTATGGAGGTCCTTTAGGACATGATTTCTTTTTGTTTTGGATGCAAATTTTGGGGATTGGGGGGCAAAATTTGTGTTTGGCCCTGGTTTTGTTGGAGTTAGCACCAGCTAAGTCTGGGTCATTGGTAAGTATAAAAAATATATAAATTACTATAAATTTTTTAACTTTTTTTACGAAATTATTTCATGTTCCCTAATTTCGAGGCATGGGCCTGATGTTGTCATTCTTGCTATGAAACTACCATTGTTTGTTCAGTGTTTCCTTTCTCCCTTTCCTTTATTCACCCCTTGCTATTCTCCCATGCTTTTGGCATATTTTTTGTAATATTTATAAAATTTCTTGGGAGTTTTGGCTTGGTAACAGAATAATTATTCTGGTTTTCCCCATGTTTTCGTCCTCACCCTTGGGTGTTTAGGCATTTTGGTCTGCATCTACCATCTGATATACTGCAGTTTCTTCTCTGGAAGTCTCTGTTTTGCATCAGATACAGTTAAAACTAGAAGTCCTGTCATGAATAGTGCGCTTATCTAGGCTTAATTGCACGTTGGAATTGCACGCAATTGCCATATTGAATGAGATCCAAAGCACGGCAGCGTCTCCTGGTTACACATAGCAAACACATGCAATGTTTCTGCCAATGGACCTCCGTGTTACCCGGAGGTCCACTGGCTGAAACATTGCTTGTGCACAGGCCATATGTACAGAATTTGATAGATTTACTTGGGCCATAACGCGTACATTAACGCTCATATCAACGCGCTATTTGTGCGCATTTCATGACAGGACTTCTAATTTTAACTGTAGTGTTTAAATTGGTAACTGATTTCAGGCCATGTTTACAGTGCCAGGAGTCAAGTTTCCGGTTTTTGTACACTTTTTGTTTACGTTGACAATGGTTACTTCTGATAGTGATTACTTGTCTTCTGCTTAGTTCAGTTCATAGCAAGATACATTAATATTGTCCGTAAAGTGTTACATTAATTTTTAAAAATGTTTTAAAATTTTTGTCCACACTTAGGCATTTTTTGGATCCATTTGGGCTCAACGTTCCCATTGGGAACTTGGGCTCTTCTGAAATTTTTTCGAAAGATTTTTTCTTTTGAATTATAATTTCGAAATGTTATAATGGATTATTTTATTATGTATCTTTGTTTTCAAGGGTTAGTGCGAGTGCTATGACTGTTATATTTTTTCATGATGAAAGAATATTGTTCAAATTGTAATTTGAGGAAATCTTCCTCTGATTCTCATGCTCAGTGTATTAATTGTAGTCAATGTACTCGCACTAATTCTTGCTCAGTGTGTGTCAATTGGGATGACAAACGTTGGAGACGTGTGTCGCGGTATTTTGTTAGCGGTGAGAGGTCCATGCCAGTCCTCTCTCCGCAGGGTCACTCTAGTTTTTCAATCTCTTTTTCAGAGGAACAAGAACAGGGTGTTGTTTCCGTGATGTCTTCTAGAAGTGTGCCTCCATCGTCACAATCTAATGAAGAGCTAGCGGCAAAAGTGCTCATGCAGATACGTCAATTGCATAAGAGGTCCCAAGTAGGATCGACGGCATTGGCATCCGCTAGCTTGCCCGGTGTAGCGACCATTCATTGAATGGCTCGGCAGCCAGGTTTGTCCGTTGCGGTCCAGGAAGGAAGTTTGGATGATGCGAGCACTATAAATATCGAACGTGCACACCCAGTGACGACGGATCCGAGGATAGTATGGAGGAAGCCTGTCAGTCCGGTTCCTAGCTCGTCCAGGCCTGCCCCTCTCTCATACAACATCTGGGCCCAGATGTTGTACAAATCGTTCGTCAGTCGGAGCATACGTCCACTCCACCCGCTCGGAATGTTCCGTTACATAGACAGTCTGGAGAGACTGCTCTATTGGCTTCCTCATCCTCACAGCAGCACACACGACCGCACATTGGCTACATGACAACTGATATCCAGCCAGCTTTGCCGACCAGGGATTCCACGACGACCAGGTCATGCCATCCGGTAGCCAGGGATACGAGGCCTTCATACTCTGGACGTTCGCATAAAAGAAGTATGCAGCAGTCAACGTCCCAAGAGCTTCCAGCGGCTAAATCCTGTAAGACCGCGGCTCCACAGGCCTCCATAACAGACGTGCTATCACAGATAGCACAACTTACCGCAGCATCCCAGCAACTGTCAGAAATTCTGTCAGATCGGGAATTGTCCGAGGAAGCTGGGTCAGTGCGTTCTGCTGCAGAGTCAGGCGGTGACGACCAAGATTACCAAGTGGTCCAACCGGATGGCGAAAGGGATCCAGAGGAGCTGGAATTTTCCCTTTCGGAGCAACATAAGGTAGCCGTGGAGTTCATCCGGCAATACCTTCGTGATGTTCCTCTCGACCAGAATGCTGCGCTGCCGGATAAGAAACTAATAGCGTCACTGGACACAGATTTCTTTGATCGGTTTAGGGACATGGACCCTGAGTTTCCGGTCCAGTCCAGTAATGTCTCACAGACATTTGAACTTTTGAATGACGCTATATATTCAAACTTACTTCCAAGACGGGCAGGTCCAGTTTCTTATTGGCAAATGCTCTACAGCTGCCTTTCATCAATTCAAGGAATAAATTTGAAACGGCAGGACAGGGCATTCCGAGAGTTCCTCTGCGTCTAGATGACCAGGCCGAAGACCTAGAATTGTCTTTACCGTCGTCCATGTCTATTCCAACCACGATGTTGGAAATGACAATCTCGTCTAACAGGGCTACCTTAGACGCATTATCATATGTAGATCACCTTACCAGAGCGTTATCATTACGTCTCGAAGAAAAAGAATTCCAGGATGTACAAACTTCCTTAAGAGGTCTTTCGAGGGCCATAGCATTCTCTATGTATAACTCTGCCCTTTCAGTGGCAAATCTGGAGTTAGTTAGATGTGATGCTGCCTTGGCTACATCCACTCGGGAGGATCGTAAGGTGAAAAACTCTCTTAGAGTTGCTCTGGTCTCCGGAGAGCTTCTCTTTGACGGCAAGCTTTCCACAATCTATGATCAGATTACTAAGAAAGCTTCAGACTCTCTGCTATTCAAGTCCGCTTCCAAAAAGTCGGATTCAGCGGAGAAGAGTAAGACAGGCACTTCTAGGGCGAATACGTCCAGGGGAAGTTCCTATAGAGGTTCCTATACGTCCTCTAGGTCTTACTCCAGAGACCGTCAAGGCAGCGACTCAGGTAGGGGCCATAATACTGGCCAAGAGAACCGGTCAGATGCCCCTAGGTCAATTGGGTGATGTACGGGTCATGGAGGACATGGTTTCTCCTCCTGCAAGCCTCGCAGGTCCAGTAGGTGATGGTATAAACGTGTTCCGGTTCATGGAAGGCTATCAAGTTTCTTAACCAATTGGGCGTCTATTATGGGCGACCCTTGGGTTCGAGGGGTGATTTCGGAAGGGCTAAAACTGTCCTTCAAAGGAAAACCTCCGTTTACTCGAAGTCCAAGATGGACTCAGCTTCTGTCAAATCCTCAGAAGAGAAGTTCGCTTCTATTAGAAGTTCAGAAGTTCTGGAGAAGAACGCGATAGAGGTCGTAGAAAACCAGGAATCTCCAGGTTTCTACAGCCATCTGTTTCTGGTTCCGAAACCAGATGGCTTGTTTCGTCCAGTCATAGATCTGAACTGGTAAACAAGCTGATCGTGGCTCCAAAATTTTACATGGAGACCATTCGATCGGTCAGAGCGAGCATTCGGGTGAACGACTATGCTGCGAGCATAGATCTCAAGGATCTGTACTTTCACATCATGGCACATCCGGCGTTCAGAAAGTATCTTCGCTTCGCCGTCCTGGGAGTCGTTTATCAGTTCCGAGGAATGTGCTTCGGTCTGAATCTAGAGCCCTGGGCATTCACTCGATTAATGAACTTGGTAATGACTCATTTCCGAGCTCATTCGTATGTGGTAACGTCGGCCTGCCTGGACGACATTCTTCAGAGGTATGGCATTGAGTTAATGCTTCAGAACGATGTTCAGAATCTGCTTCTACTGCTCCGACGTCCCGGTTTCATAGTAAACAAGAAGTCGGATCTGGCGCCATCCAAGTCATTCACCCACCTGGGAATGAGTTTCGAGCTGCACAACAATCTCGTTCGTCTGCCGTTAACCAGAGCGAAATTAATCAGTTGTTACACTCGCTATTGTCTTCACTCTGACAAAGACACAGTGAGAGAATTCATGCAGCTGATAGGTTTGTGCGGAGCTGCTGCAGATCTTATTCCGATGGGGCGGCCAAGTACTCGACCACTCCAAATCTTTCTGACTTAGAATTGGAGGGTGAAGATTCATTCGCTTGATACGGACATCCTCTCGTCAAATCAAGTGAAACAAGAGATTCAGACGTGGGCAGATATTCAGTTGTTAACTCCGGGAGTTCCGCTGCAATCGCCGGATCCGAGTTTTACGATTATGACGGATGCCAGTCATACAGGTTGGGGTGCAACATTGAGTCCAACGGATTCGAAGTGCCAGGGTCTTTGGGATCCGCAGTTCCTAAACAAGCACATAAACATCAAAGAAATGATGTCAATTTGGCTTGCGCTACGTCATTGGATGAACGTCATTCAGAATGCACACATGCAAATTCTGTCTGACAATTCGATGGTTGTAGCATATATTCGGAACCAGGGAGGAACTGAATCCATTCCGTTATTCAACTTAACAGAAAGAATCCTTCTGTTTGTGCTGCAACATCAAGTTCTCCTATCGGTCCGTCATATTCTGGGTCGTCTGAACGTTCTAGCGGACTCGCTCTCTCGGAAAGGTCGCATGTTGCCATCAGAATGGACTCTCAACAAGCGAGTATTCAATCAGATTTGCTACCAATGGGATCGGCCAATGATAGACTTGTTTGCGACGCATCTCAGCAGTCTGTTGCAGACGTATGTGTCGCCATGCCCAGATCCTCGAGCGTTTGCAGTAGACGCTCTCTCGATCTCTTGGGATGGAATGATAGGATACGTGTATCCTCCAACGCCATTGATTCAGCAGATATTGCTCAAGATAAAGCAATCTCACTGCAAAATTCTGTTGGTGGCATCTCTGTCACCACAGAGACCATGGATAAATCTGCTCAGGTGTCTGTTGTGGGACATGCCACGGAAACTTCCTCCACGGGAGGATCTTCTTTTGCAGGGGAAGTCGCGCACACTGCATCACAACCCGCAAGGTCTCAACCTTCACGTATTTCTGTTGTGCGGTCCTTCTTGCACGGCAAGCAGTTTACAGGACGAGCAGTGGACGCAATTTCTAACTGTAGAAGGACCTCCTCTTCGCTAATATATGCTGCTAAGTGGAAGGTTTTCTGTCGGTGGTGTAGGGATCATTCTGTTGATATTTATGATACCCCCATTCCAGACATTGCTAATTTTCTAGTCTACTTATTTGTTGAGATCAAACTGTAGCCTGTTACCATTAAGGGTTATAGGTCTATGCTATCTGATACCTATGCACATCATGATAATTTGCAGATTGGATCTAATGTCTCTTTATCAAAGTTAGTGAGAAACTTTTCGATAAATAGACCTAGAACCCTTAGATTAATTTCTAAGTGGAATTTAGCTTGGGTTCTTCTTAAGCTAAAAGAAGTGCCATTTGAGCCTCTTGACACGGTGGACTTCAAATTCTTATCTTATAAGACAGCTTTTCTCTTAGCCTTCTCTTCGGCTAGAAGAGTTAGTGAGCTTCATGCACTATCTGTTGATGATTCTCACTAGCGTAGTGTAGGTAATACTATTACCTTGACTACTAATGTTGGATTTTTGGCTAGGAATCAGGCTCCTAATAAGTATCCGGAACCTATTGTTATTAAGGCTCTTCCATCTTCAGATGGGCATAGGCCTTTACTCTGTCCTGTTAGAGCTCTATGTATTTACAAATGTAGATCTGAGTTTATCAGAAAGGGACGTAAGCATTTCTTTCTGTCTTTGCTGCCTAATAGAAAGGACATTACAGTCCAGTCTATTGCTAGGTGGATTCAATTAACTATCCGTACTGCTTATGATAAATTATCTTCAACTCAGCAGTCTGTGCTTAAGATTTCGGCTCATGAAGTAAGAGCTCTATCTACATCTTGGGCTTATGCTAATAGTGTTGCTATTACAGATTTAATGAAGACTGCATATTGGTCTCAAAATTCCACATTCACGACGTTTTATCTTAGAAATATTGAGTCCATTTCTGGAGACCTGCATTGTTATCTGTCCGTTATCTGTTGCTCAGAATGTCGTCCACTAAACACTTGCAACTATAGTTATGCAGGCTTTCTGTTCCGGCAGTGAATCTGTCCTACTGCCCTCTTCGCTCTGGGGTATTTGACCCAGGGCAAGGGGAAGGGGGGGGGGGGTTGGTGGGTGGTGGTGGTGTTCCCTTACAGTACAGACATCAAGTTTTTTGCCTTTTCCACGACGTGTAAAATCTTGATCGTGTTGGTGCGCGATTAACTCAAGCGAGCGACCACACGGTAATCGAGAAATTCCAGCATGGATGCGAAACTGGCTGGGTTTCTTGATCTGTTCCATAAGTGGCGACGGGGTTTCGCTTGTCAAATTATTAAGAGAAAACTCAGTAATTAACATCGAGGAAACTGTGGATAAACACGACGTGTTGTCGGGTCATCGGTTTCTATATTTATTTACTATTCTTTTTGTTTAAAATTTTAAGAAATATGATTTGCTGATTGTTATAACCTAACCTACTGACAATAACATACCAATTAACTCATTCATGCTCTTAGCCACAAACTTTTGTCTGCTTGGTCGAACGTTTCTGAAATGTAACGAATGGGGTCTGCAAATTATGTTGCACATGGGCGCTGACATGTTGAATAAATTAGCAGCACATGTGAAAAGCAGTTTGGAACTGTAACCTCAACATGTGCGCATTTAATACAAAATTGAAGAACTATATACTTCTCGAGTCGAGTGGGTCGTTAATGAATACTGAATTGCTGATGAGACCCGAACTGGCATCATTAATGGGTTAATGGGGTGAGTGAGTTGAACTACAGGAAAGTAACCGCAGAATATAATGGGAAAATGGAACTCCTGTCCATTAGTCTGTGCTAAAATCGTTCCTTCTATCCAGTGGTGCAGAGTGTACATGTAGATCCATGCGTGAGGTTTTTCACAGATGAAATGATGCCAAACGGTATCAACCCCGGAGAAGTCGCCCTCTCAGGAAAATTCTGTCCAAACAGTTTTTACGCCGACATGCAATTCGGCACCCGTAAGAACTCGGCCAAGCAATTTTGGAGAAGTCGGCCACGTTTTACTTCAAAAGTTGGCTTGTGCAGGTCTTTTAAAAAATAACTCCTCTTACAATTTATTAATTTTATTAAACCCCGAAGGACAGTTCAAAACTTGAATAAAATAAAATATATAAATTAAAAATACATGTAATTCAATGACACGTCTGAATGAGAAGTGGTTCACAGATGAATAAAAACGAAATGTAAGTAGGACAATTTTATCAATAACCTGTCTGCTATAAAATACTGGAGGTGATCTGAGATGCACGGAGCAGAAAAAGTATAGTTTTGTTTTTCCATTGATGATTCCATGTTGTGATATTAATTCTTAGAAATCCTTCCAGGGAAGCTTTTTAAGATTCAGTGTCAGAAACCGGAATCACAAATTTAAAAATGGGAATTATAGTTGGGACAATTATCCGTAATTATGAAGGATTTTTGTGTGAATAGTTTACATCAAGTGGAAAGTGACTTGTTAGCGGGTCAGAACGAGTAAAGAGGGGTAGATTTTTCCAATTTTCACCTGACAGTTATTTACATTTTTTGAAAAGACATCACAAAAACACTAGCAACCTTTTAGCTCAAGAACCACCAGTTTGCACATGCCTCATACATCGTCATCTTATTATCAAAAAGCCCCCACCTCCCAACAAAATTACCCTATAACACATTTATTTTGAGATTGTAGGCAAATGTGTATATGAGTAGGATATTCGTGCACTTTTAATTTTCAAGAAAAAACCCATTTGTATTTTATTATAAACCAGCTTTTGTTTTGGGTGTCTCTTTATCAGAATTTGTATAAAAATCTCTAATTTGCAGTCAAGGAAATAAAACAATAAAAAGTTGAGAATGAAATTATTGTCAATAAACCTCCACCCAGACATTTGTTTGTTCAAACTGGCCCAGGTGATTTATGACCAGCACATTTTGGTGACCAATCTAATTGTTTTCTTAACAATCAGGCGCTATTGTCGGCTTCTGTTTTTAGCTTAACTTGACATAGTCAAGATAAGCTATTGCTATCACGCGTGCAGAAGTCTGTTAGTCTGTGAGTCTGTTAGTCTGTGAGTCTGTTCACATTTTCCTTTAGCATGGGCTACACCCTGCAGTTCTTGTCTGATTGTCATGAAATTTCATATGCAGGTTTGGGGTCATATCTAGATGAGAACGTCCCTTTTCGGTCGCGATTGGGCAACCAGTATGACTGCCCGAGCCCAAAACCCGAAAACCATTAGCACAGTCTACAGGTCGTATTTATGAAGGGATTTCATTGTAACTTGGTAGGATGCCTCTGTATAATGCCTAGATGAGAACGTCCCCTTTTGGGCATCATCCGTCAACCGTGATGGCTGCCCAAGCCCGAAACCCAAAAACTTTTAGCACAGTCTGCAGTGATGTTTAATATGGTGGGATTTCATTGTAACTTGGTAGGATGACTCCTTATAATGTCTAGATGAGAATTTCCCCATTTGTGCATGATCTGCCAACCGTGCCGACTGCCCGAGCCCAAAACCCGAAAACCTTTAGCACAGTCTACAGGTCATATTTATTGAGGAATTTCATTGTAACTTGGTGGGTTGACTTCATATATTGTCTGGATGAGAAGGTCCCCTTTTGGACATGATTGGGCAACTGTGACGGCTACAGGGGCCCAAAGCCCGAAAACCTTTAGCACAGTCTACAGGTCATATTTATGAAGGGATTTCATTGTAACTTGGTAGGATGACTCCAAATAATGTCTAGTTGAGAACGTCCCATTTTGATCATGATCATTCAGCCTTGATGGGTGCCCGAGCCCAAAAACCTTTATGGAAGGATTTCATTGTAACCTGTTAGGTTGACTCCATAGAATGCCTAGATGATGACATCCCCTTTTGGTCGTGATTGGCCAACTGTGATGGCTACAGGTGCCCGAAGCCCGAAAATCTTGAGCACCGTCTACAGGTCATATTTATGAAGGGATTTCATTGTAACTTTGTAGGATCACTCCAGATGAGAATGCCCTCTTTTGGTTGCTATCATTCAACCATTATGGCTGCCCGAGCCCGAAGCCCGAATACCTTTAACACAGTCTACAGGTCATATTTATGAAAGGATTTCATTGTAACTTGGTAGGTTGACTTCATACTTCATATAATGTCTAGATGAGAACGTCCCCTTTTGGACATGATTGGGCAACTGTGATGGCCACAGGGGCCCCGAAGCCTGAAAACCTTTAGAATGTCTACTGATCATAATTATGAAGGGATTTCATTGTAGCTTGGTAGGATGACTCCAAATAATGTCTAGATGAGAACGTCCCGTTTTGGTCGTGATCGTTCAGCCTTGATGGCTGCCCGAGCCCAAGACCCCAAAACCTTTAGCATAGTCTATAGGTCATATTTATGGAAGGATTTCTTTGTAACCTGTTAGTTTGACTCCATATAATGCTTAGATGATGACATCCCCTTTTGGTCATGATTGGTCAACTGTGATGGCTTCAGGGGCTCGAAGCCCAAAAACCTTGAGCACAGCCTACAGGCCATATTTATGAAGGAATTTCATTGTAACTTCGTAGGATCACTCCAGATGATGCCCAGATGAGAATGTCCCCTTTTGGTTGCGATCATTCAACAATGATGGCTGCCCGAGCCCAAAGCCCCAAGAAACCTTTAGCACAGTCTACAGGTCATATTTATGAAAGGATTTCATTCTAACTTGGTAGGTTGACTTCATATAATGTCTAGATGAGAACGTCCCCTTTGGACGCAATTGGGAAACTGACAGCTACAGGGGCCTGAAGCCTGAAAACCTTTAGCACAGTCTACAGGCCATATTTATGAAGGGATTTCAATGTAACTTGATGGGAAGACTCGTTTTGGAATAATTTCACTGTAACTTGGTAACTTTCGTTAATATACGTTAACTGTGAGGGCCACATATATTAACTGTGAGGTCATATTAACCCACCCCTCAGCTCTTTAGTACAGTGTACACCTCATATTATTTTTATCAAATACATAACATACAGGGACCAAAAATGAACATATTCCCAATTATCACAATTCTTGTCTTATTTCATAATCCTTTCATAAACATTGAACATTATCCTTTTCATCAAATACAACACACAAGTTAAGCTACAGTGTCATTGACACTTTCATTTCTGAAGAGCAATTAAAGGATTAGTATTTTATTTAAGGTTTTATTGCTACCGCGCACTGATGAAACTGGGGAGTAAATTTCACACCAACCTGGCTTTGTTTTTTCCTTTCACAGGTGTAGTATCTCCACATGGTTCAACAACCATGGTAATTTTCCAATCCACCCTAGCATTGTCAGAGCCTCTTTTTTTTAGCAGGTAGTTTGACGAGCTTGGTAAAAAAAATTGGCTGTTTCCCATCTAAATGTCCTCCCTCTCCTCGTGACCTCATTTGCTTCCTCCAGTGATCCAAACCATTCCCTTTTCCGTTCTTGCCTTTTCATTCGTGTTTGGGTTTGGGTATGAATATAACAATAACATGAGTCTGGAGGGTGTTACGGTTTATTAACAGCCCAAGAGGAATGAATAACAACCGAGGGTTTATTACCAGCCCGAAACAAAGTCGAGGGACGTTAATAAGCCAGAGGGCTGTTTTTTATTCCTCGAGGGCCGTTAATAAACCGAGAAGCTCGACAAAATGCCCCCGAACCAGGAGAAAAAAAAATGGTGGCAGATTACTTTGGTGAAGTATATGTGGGGAGGTTGGGGTGAAATATCTTGGACGATTTAGGAGAAAATATATGTGGGGTGGTTGGGACAAATTTTTTTGGACGTTTTGGCCAAGTGATGGATTGTGTGAAATATTTCAACACACGGTCCTGCCAGAAGACAAATTTATGGAAGAGTGCTTTATTTAATGTTTTACTTCCAACTACAGTTGGATGGCCCAGTGTTTGCACTTCACCGGGTTCAACTTTCAGAAGGAATTGTTATTTCTCGTTTGGATGCATATAAAAGTCAATCAATTCTTTGCATTCTGTTTAGCAGATACTTTCCAGTTTCAATTGACGTGACTCTCCTGTCCATGTCACGTTTTCAAATCGCAGTTTCATACGTATTAACGCGCTCATAATCCTGTATAAATTATACTAACACTAACAACGATGTTCGGGTGTATTTGTGCTGTGCTTCACGATTGTCGTGTTTCCTGCCTGTTGTTGTCGCGCTTATTGTTATTATGTAACATAGAACAGTCGCAAATTAAAAGTTTGGGCAAATCAAAGTTCGTCGCAGTGTACAAACACGATTCATTCTCGATCTGATCGCGTAGAAACACCGAAAATAAAATCACACTACGCTCCCACGTTGCGGAAAAGGCAAAAAACTCGATGTTTGTGCTGTAGGTCACCTGCTTTATAGTGAAAAGCAAGGGAATACCTCCTCTGGGGTCAGTAATTCCAAGTTGCTGCCGGGATGGTTTTAAAGTGTAAAGCTAATGTTTAACTCATTCATGTAATATTTTTAAAGTGTAGCTCGGTGTGAAGTATTTGTATATGTCATGTGTCATACGGGCGTTAATATACAATCCTCGGACACTTTTAATGAGTATGAAGAGTCTCATTCTCTGGACTTCCTTTATTTATTGGCTTTCCTGTAAAATAATTAGTATAACGGGTTATACTGGATGTTAATAGAGATCACTGATGTTATTGTGCTCAATTACAGAATGGTGTTGTGTCTTTCTTTTTTGATGCAAAGAAGAAAGATACATGTAAAGCCTATTTCTCCTTTTCTCCTTGAGGGGATAATTCTGTTTGTATGTAATTGAGCCTATTGGATTTTCCTTTACGTCCTCGCACCTCCAGCCTTTTGTCTATTCAGCTAAGTCTGGGTCATTGGTACAGTATAAAAATGTTAAAAAATTTATAGTAATCTATATATTTTTTATACTTACCAATGACCCAGATGGGGATGGCCCTCCCATGAGTTGGGAACTCATACCTCCCCGCTGATTACATAACGCTTACCAGGCACTGGTTGTAAGAATGACATTTGGCGCCAATTTCAAGACCTCCTTGACACTGCGTATGCGCAGTGGGTAAAAGTATGGAGGACCACATAGGACATGGAATTTTCGGTTTTTGATGCAAATTTTGGGGATTCGGGGGCAAAATTTGTGTTTGGCCCTAGAATTTTAGGAGTTAGCACCAGCTAAGTCTGGGTCATTGGTAAGTATAAAAAATATATAAATTACTATAAATTTTTTAACTTTTAGCTCAACTTTGACGTAAGTCAAATTTGAGCTTATGCCATGACCAGTCGTCCGTCTGTCTGTCCATCAACAATTCAGTACGGCTCGGCTAGAGGCTGTATTTATGAACCGTTCTTTACAAAACTTCTTGGGTACCTTTGTTATCACCGTGGGACGAGAACAAGTGTTTTTGGGTCCGGTCTAAAATTCAAGATGGCCACTGGCAGCCATTTTGTACAAACTTAGGTGCAATCAGATTTTTGCGCAAAACTTCCATATGAAAGCACTGATTTGAATAATTTTTTGTGTGAATGTTTAGTACCATGGGATACATCACATATAATACAGGTTTTTTCTTGTGCGTAAATTAAATTATGCAAATTAGACTAACTTTGATTTATTTAGTGTTACTTTCAGCACTGTAAGTGCAAATGGCAATACAGCTCGGGTTAGAGGCTGTATTTATGAACCGATCTTTATGAAACTTCTTGGGTACCTTTGTTATCGCCTTGGGACGAGAATGAGTGTTTTGGGATCCGGTCTGAAATTCAAGATGCCCGCTGGCAGCCATTTTGTACAAATTAGGTGCAATCAGATTTTTGCGCAGAACTTCCATACGAAAGCGCTGATTTGAATAATTTTTTGTGTGAATGTTTAGTACCATGGGATACATCACATATAATACAGGTTTTTTTCTTGTGCATAAATTTTGCCAATTAGACTAAGTTTTGATTTATTTAGTGTTACTTGCAGCACTGTAACTGCAAATGCCAATACAGCTCGGGCTAGAGGCCGTATTTATGAACCAATCTTTACAAAACTTCTTGAGTACCCTTGTTATCGCTGTGGAACGAGAACAAGTGGTTTTGGGTGTGGTCCAAAATTCATGATGGCCACCAGCAGCCATTTTGTACTTTAGTTAGTGCAATCAGTTTTTTTGTACAGAACTTCTGTATGAAAGTTCTGATTTGAATAAATTTTTGTATGAATATTTAGTAACATATAAATTGATGGAATACATCACAGATAATACATGTTTTTTTTCTCGGGCAGAAATTATGCAAATTAGATGAACTTTGATTTATTCAGTGCAACTTATACACAGTAAGTGCACATGTCAATACGGCTCGGGCTAAAGTCCGTATTTATGAACCTATCTTCACGAAACTTCTTGGGTACCTTTGTTATCACTTTGGGATGAGTGTGAGTGTTTCTGGGTGCAGTCCGAAATTTGAGCTGGCTGCCAGTGGCCATTTTGTACCAAAATTTGGTCCAATCAGTTTTTTGTACACAACTTCTATACGGCTCAGGGTAGAGGTTGTATTTATGAACCGATCTTTACAAAACTTCTTGGGTACCTTTGTTATCACCGTGGGACAAGAAGGAGTGTTTTTGGGTGCAGTCCAAAATTGAAGATGGCCACCAGCAGCCATTTTGTACCAAAATTAATGCTATCAGTTTTTTGTACAGAACTTCTGTATGAAAGTTCTGATTTGAATAAATTTTTGTATGAATGTTTAGTAACATGGAATACATCACATATAATACAGGTTTTTTTCTCATGCAGAAGTTATGCAAATTAGATGAACTTTGATTTATTCAGTGCTACTTATACACTGCAAGTGCACATGTCAATAAGGCTAGGGCTGGAGGCTGTATTCATGAACCGATTTTCACGAAACTTCTTGGGTACTTTTGTTATCACCTTGGGATGAGAACGAGTGTTTTTGGGTGCGGTCCAAAATTCAAGATGGCTGCCAGCGGCCATTTTGTACCAAAATTTGTGCAATCAGTTTTTTGTACAGAACCTCTGTATGAAAGTTCTGATTTGAATAAATTTTTGTGTGAATGTTTAGTAACATGGAATACATCACATATAATACAGGTTTTTTTCTCGAGCAGAAATTATGCAAATTGGATGAACTTTGATTTATTCAGTGCTACTTATACACAGTAAGTGCTTGTGTCAATACGGCTCGGGCTAGAGGCTGTATTTATGAACCAATCTTCACGAAACTTCTTGGGGTACCTTTGTTTTCACCTTGTGACAGGAACAAGTGTTTTGGGGTGCCTTTGTTATCACTGTGCTATGAGAACAAATATTTTTGGGTTCAGTCAGACTCACTCTGGGACTTAAAGATTTCTCTTACAGTTTAGCATCTGTCACTCCACCTTTTCAATACTTTACCTATATATTTGTTACAGGCTACGGTCAGCATTTATGTACAGATCATTACAATACTTTACATGTACCTTTGTTATCAGGTCATTACTTGGATGTCTGGATGTTTGTCATTGCTGTGTCACATACTATACACGTACATGTCTTAAACAAGTTGAGCTACAGTGTCATTGACACTTTCGTTTAAAACTTTTTAAGCTCACTTTGAGCTTATCAAATCTCTCTCTGTCTGTCACACATCGTCGGGACATCAATACTATGTTTTTGACTTCTTGTCCCAAACCACTGGTCCAAGTTGTTTCAAATGCAGAGTAAATGTTTATTACCTAATGCCAATTCAGATTTGTTCAAATGAAGGTGCCCCTCCATTTGGGTGTGGTCACATCCACAAAGTGTGCATAAATCTTTAAAAATGTTCTCATACACCAATGACTGGAATGACTTGATACTAGGCATTCAGCTCCCTTTTGGGGTGTACATTTGAACTTGTTCAAATGAAGTTCGTGGGACAATATTTGCCATTGTTATGGGGGCATGACTATTTTGGAAAAGTGCCTATAGCTAATCAAAACTCCTTCATTTAGGAGCCTCGGTAAGTGGATCAGTGTTTGCCTACAGTAGTAAACACGTTTTATTTCCTGGCAAAATAGGTCCTAATGAGCAGTTCCTGGGCCGAAATTCTGTTAACCTTTACCCCACATGACTAGAAGATGGTAGTTGGAAAAGAAATATTTGAATAACTAAACTTTTTATTTTTACACCCCCAATAGGGGAGTATATAGGAATCACCCATCACATCCTGTCATGCTATGCCACATCGCACACTAAATGTTTTACTATTGGGTGAAATTTAACTAAACTTGAGTCAAGTGTTCTTTATACACCCACAACTGAATTTTGTTCAAAGCGAGTTGCCCACCCTTCCAAGGCTTCCAAAAGGGGGATAACTCAAAACTCTTAAACAAATCTTCATCAGAACCCCTGTACACAAATCTTCTTAGAACCACTGTACACAAATCTTCTTAGAACCACTGTACACAAATCGTCTTAGAACCACTGTACAGAAAGTGCTTATTGTTTGCAAGTGCATTCATTCGCTCTCCCCGGGAACCCCGGGACGTAAGCAGCACTTGTTTACTGTGGTAAACCAGTTCCGCTTTGCTAGTAAAATAGGACCCAGTCACCAATGCTTGGGGTGAAAGTAGGGCTGTCACGATTAATCTATTAATCGACTGTTGATCGATCACGGCGAAATCGATTAGTATTTTTTCGTTGTCGAATAATCGGTAAATTGTATCCCGTTCTAGACGTTTAATAATTAAAAGAAAATTTGATGAAAAAATTATTGTTTCTAAAGGTAAAGAGTTAAGAACATCGATGTTAAACCGCAAGACGCTGTTAGGAGCAATAGTCTTCCAGGTACATTCATCAAAGCTTTGATGTACTGAACTTTTGAACCGTCAGTGTAATAATCAAGACCGGTCGGCAGTTGCGAAGTTCGCAACTGCCGACCGGTCTTGATTATTACACTGACGGTTCAAAAGTTCAGAACATCAAAGCTTTGAATGCACCTAAAAAGGATCGTCTTCGTTGTTTCCTTGAGGTAGGTCAACTGACTTGAACTTTATTTTTATCAACTTCAAAGAGAGGGAGAGGAGGGGGTCATTTAGGCACGATTAATTGTCGATTATTTGCGACGATTAATCGATTCCTAAGTTAAAAAATCATGACAGCCCTAGGTGAAAGTCCTCTAAAATTGGCAACATGTTGATCAATGATTGACTAAACTTGACTTCATCTCCATGTTGTGTCACGATTAGCCATGGTGCATAAATATGTGACGTTAACCACCAACAAACAACAAACAAACATTCATTCGCTCACATACATTCAATATTGCTCAAGGCAAGCTTATGTGTCCATATTTGGGCTTCATTCAGAGCCTAAAAGTTGCCTTTTAGCTTCAAAATTCAAAAGTTGTAATATTTTTGCTTTTTATGTTTGCAGAAAGTGTTGATTTTACGCAAGCACCATCTTTCATACATTCAACATTGTTCAAGGCAGGTTTATGTGTCCATATTTGGGCTTCATTCAGAGCCCAAAAGTTGCCTTTGGGTTCCAAAATTCCAAAGTTGAAACATTTTGGCTTTTATATTTACAGAAAGTGTTGATTTTAGGCAAGCACTAGCCTTCATACATTCATCATTGTTCAAGGCAAGCTTATGTGTCCATATTTGGGCTTCATTGAGAGCCAACAGTTTCCTTTGGGCTCCCACATTCAAAAGTCCAGAACTTTGTCTTGGGTCCGCACCGCATTGGGGGTATTAAATTAATTATGCTCAGCGATAGCTCTAGTTTGGTTTTAAAAACATAGCTTATGATATCTCATTAAAACGAGCTTGATGAGCTCGTTCCAATGATGGATCACTGGCTATGCTTTGGAGACAACAATTGAAAAAATAAGAAAATTTGAATGTCAATTTTTATGAATAGACATTGTTTGGTTATGATCATTACATCAGGCAAAGGTTAAAGTGGACAGCAGCGGTATAAACATTTGGCTAAACTTGATCCAAAACTTGTTTTGCATATAATGATATAACCATAGATGCTGACAGTGAACTTGAACAGCAATAAATAAATAATTGAAACTGAATTAAAGCAACCAGTATGCTATTATGGCCCAGTAATAAAATATATATACGACTTGTTACATGACATCTGGAGAGCACTGGGAACATGGTGGTTCAGTGGTAAGAGCATCGAGCATAAAACCTAAGGGTCAAGAGTAGGGCCATGCAATATTGAATTTAGCTTCAACTCGAATATTGACTCGAATTCTCAACAACAAAACTCGAATATTTAACAGATGATGAAAACAAAATTATTGTTTGGTGTGATGTACCTGTGTGAAGAATGAGTCTGTATGGCCCTGTAGCCCAGTCAGTCTTTCAACTACGGAAAATTCAACATACATTTTGACATTATTACAGTTTATTAGCGGCTCGGCAGAAATGATCCTGACCATCAGCTTGGCACACTATTAGAGGCCCGAGACGAAGTGTCAGAATTGGGGATCAAAATCATCAAAGGGATGCTATTAGGGATTGAGCACCAATAATCATTTCCGCTGGATCGCTAATAAACTGTAACTGTTATTATGACTGTACAATACTGCCGTTGATACCACTGACGACATGTTTCGTGGCTTTTGCCGGACGGTGGGCCAATAATAACAGATTTTATGTAATTATTTGTAGTTAGCATGTGTTTTGTGTGTCGTATAAATTTCATGGAATTGGAAATAGAAATTTAATGGATGAAAATCATGGAATATTAGTGTTGACTTGATATGCTAAGGTTACGTTAATAAGATGTTTATTGCTTTGTCTTGCATGATGCCAGTCTTACAATTTGTTTTATGCCTAAACCAGGTCCAGTGAATGATTCATAATCGCATGCATTACATTATACGCAATATTCGAAACTAATATTCGATCTCTGTTTTGGACTCAAATTTGACTCAAATATCACCTTCAACTTGAATAGTGAATCAAATATTCAATATTCACAGGACCCTAGTCAAGAGTTCGAACCTCAGCTGCACCATTGCATTGTGATCTTGGGCAAGACACTTAATCCGAATTGTTTACATGGGGGGCATGGTGATGTTGTGTACTAAGATGTAATGCATGCCTTCAACCAATGATAATCCTTCTTCTTCCGGGTCAGTAAGTTGGAGAGCTTGACGGATGCTCAATGGTTCTCTCCCTCCACCCGTAAAACTACCTGACATGACATGACCCCAGGGATATTTATATACTGTAACCAATGGCCCAGACTTAGCTGGTGCTAACTCTTAAATATTCAGGGCCAAACACAGATTTTGCCCCCCAAATCCCCCAAATTTGCATCCAAAACCAAAAAAACTGATGTCCTATATGGTCCTCCATACTTTTGTCTACTATCCATACACAGTGTCAAGGAAGTACCAAAATTAGCGCCAAGCCTCAATCTTTGTTTGGCCCTTCTGTCAGTAACATCTCTCCGACTTCTGTGCTTATAGATCTCAGTTTATATGATGCCAGACACAAAGTAATGATGAATACGGTACATTAAGAGGATGAGAGGAAGAAACAGTGGTTGGATGTGTTCAGGGCTGTAACTTATAATTTTTATTATAAATTATTTCATACTCCCTAATTTCGGGACATGGGCCTGATGTTTTCATTCTTGCTATGAAAATTCCACTGTTTGTTAAGTGTTTCCTCCCTCTCCTTCCTTGAAACCCCCCTAGTTAATCTCCCATTCCGTTTGAACCTATTTTGAAATTTTTTTATTGAAAATTTCTTGGGAGTTTAGCTTGGTTACAGAATGTTTATTCTGTTTGTCCCCATGGTTATGCCCTCACCCTTGGGGTGTTTAGGCATATTTGGTCATGCATCTACCATCTGATGTATCACAGTTTCTTCTGATGAAGATTCTGCCTTACATCGGATAGTTATTTAAGAATCTGTTACTGACTTCGGGCCATGTTGTATCAGTGCCTGGAGTCATGTTTCCGGTTTTTATAGATTTTTGTTTACATTGACAACGGTTACTTTCTATCAGTAACTCCTTGTCTTCTGTGATGTTAGGCATGTAATTAGATACTTTATTATACTCCGGAAGTGTAACATTAATTTTCTAGTTTAAAGAAAAAGTTTTGTCCACACTTAGGCTTTTTTGGGATCCATTTGGGCTCATCATTCCCTTTGGGAACTTGGGCTCATGTCAAAATTTTTCGAAAATGTTTTTTTTTATGAATTATATTTTTATACTGTACCAATGACTCAGACTTAGCTGGTGCTAACTCTTCAATTCTAGGGCCAAACACAAATTTTTCCCCCCCAATCCCCCAAATTTGCATCAAAATCCCCAAAATAGGTGTCCTATGTGGTCCTCCATACTTTTGTCCACTGCGCATGCGCAGTGTCCAGGAAGTACCGAAATTGGAGCCAAATCCTCATTCTTTGCTTGGCCCTTCAATCAGTAATATCTCACTGATATCTGTGCTTATAATCCCAATTTAAATGATGCCAGACACAAAATCATGAAAGAAATGGTGGATCTAAGGATGAAATAAGAGGATGAGAGGAAGAAACAGTGGAAGGATGTGTTCAGGGCTGTAACTTCTAATTTTTATACAAAATTATTTCATGTTCCCTAATTTCGGGGCATGTGCCTGATGTTCACATTTTTATACTGTACCAATGACCCAGACATAGCTGGTGCTAACTCTTAAAAATCTAGGGCCAAACACAAAGTTTGCCTCCCAATCCCCAAAATTTGCATCTAAAACCAAAAGAAATCATGTCCTGAAGGACCTCCATACTTTGCCCTTACTGCGCATGCGCAGTGTCAAGGACGTTCCGAAATTGGCACCAATTATCATTCTCTGTTTGGCCCTTCATCAGTCAACATCTCACTGATCTTTGTGCTTGTAAATTTCAGTTTAAAGGATGCCAGACACGTAATTATTGGAGAAATGGTGATTCTAAGGAGGATATGGAAGGAGGAGAGGAAAAAGGAGTGACAAAAAATAATCAGGGCTGTACTTAAAATTTTTTATGAAATTATGTTAAGTTGCCTATTTTCGAGGCATGGGCCTGTTGTTGTCATTCTTGCTATAAAGTTCCACTGCTTATTCAGTGTTTCCTCTCCCCTGGTCTTCTAAGTCCCCCCTTGCTATTCTCCCATGCTTTTGGCATATTTTTGAGAAAGATCATTTCTAAATTCTCTTGGGAGAATTAGCTTGGTTACAGAATGAATTCTGTTATTTTCCCCATGTTTACGTTTTCACCCATGGGTGTATAACGTTGTGTTCTGCATCTACCATCTGATGTTCTGCAGATTCTCCCCTGGGAGTCTCTGTTTTGCATCAGATAGTGTGTAATTTTGATGACTGATTTCGGGCCAGTATTGTCAGTGCCTGGAGTCATGTTTTCTGGTGTTTTTACACTGTTTGTTTACATTGGCAACAGTCTCTTTTGAGGGGGGCTTTTTGCCTTTGGAGTAGTTTATCTCATTATAAGATACATTATTATTATCCGTAAGTGTTGCATTAATTATTTAATATAATTTTAAAATTTTTGACCACACTTAGCCTTGGGATCCATTGGGGCTCAACGTTACTTTTCAGAAAAAATATTTTTCAAGAATTATTTTGATTTTCAGTTGTTTTTTCAATATTAATGGATCATGTTATTATGTATCTTTGTGTTTAGGGGTTTGTGCGAGTACTAGGACTTGTTGTTTACTTTTCATAATGAAAGGATATTGTTCAAATTGTAATAGGAAGAAATCTTCCTCTGACTTTCATGATCATTGTATTAATTGTAGTCAGTGTACTTGCACTAATCCCTGTTCAATATGTCAATATTGGGATGTCAAACATTGGAAACGTGTGTCACGATATGTTGTTAGTGGAGAAAGGGCTATGCCGGCTCTTTCTCCGCAGGGTCACTCTACTCTATCAGTTTCTATTTCAGAGGAACAAGAACAGGGTGATGTTTCCATGTTATCTTCCGCAAGTGCGCTTCCGTCGTCACAAATGAATACAGAGCTAGCGGCAAAAGTGCTCATGGACATAAGACAAATGTCGTCCACTAGCTCGCCCGGTGTAGCATCCATTCACCGAATGGTTCGGCAGCCGGGTTCGTCCGATGCGGTCCAGGAGGAAATGTTGGGTGATGCGAGCACTATAAACATTCAACGTGCACACCCAGTGACGGCGGATAGTAGGAGAGATCGGAGGAAGCCTTCGAGTCTGGTTCCTAGCTCGTCCAGGTCCAGCCGGGCCACGAGCGAGAGAGGCCCCTCTCTCGTACAACAACATCTGGGACCAGACGTTGTGGTACAAAATGTGTCGCAAGCGGAGCACACGTCCGTCGCTCGGGACGCTCCGTTGTATAGGCAGTCCGCTTAGACTGCTCAGGCTTTTTCCTCTCACCAGCGCACACGACCACACCTTGGCTATGTGACCGCCGATATTCTTCCAGCTTCGCCGATAAGGGATTCTTCGGCGACCAGGTCACGCCATCCGGTAGCCAGGGACACGAGGCCGGTTGACTCCGGACGTTCGCATAGGAAGAGTATGCAGGAGTCACTAGATGCGGAGCTGCCCTCGGCGAAGCAGCGAAAGACTGCACCTCCGCAGGCCTCGATGTCGGACGTGCTTGTTCAAATAGCACAACTTATCGCAGCATCCCAGCAACCGACAGAAACGGTGTCGGATCGGGAATTATCCGACGGCGCTGGGTCTGTACGCTCCGCCGAAGCATCGGGTGCGGACGACCGGGAGCATCATGAGGTCCGACCGGATGGTGAAAGGGATACGGATGACTTGGAGCTATCCCTTTCGGAACAACATAAAGCTGCCTTGGACTTCATCCGGCGCTTTCTTCCTCAGGTTGTTCCGTCGGGCCAGACTGCTGCAGTACCGGACAAGAGAATTATAGCGTCATTGGACACTGATTTCTTTGAGCGGTTCAGGAACATCGCTCCCGAGTTTCCGTCTCAGTCCAATAATGTCACAAGAACATTTGAATTATTGAACGACGCTATATTCAAACTTGCTTCCAAAACAGGAAAAGCGGGTTTCTTGTCCGCCAATGCTCTTAACCTGCCTTTCATTAATGCAAGGAATAAATTCGATACAGCAGGACAGGGTATCCCGAGAGTTCCTCTGCGTATGGATGACGAGGCGGAAGACTTAGAATTATCATTACCGTCGTCTACGTCTATTCCAACCGCGGTGTTGGAGACGACTATTTCGTCTAACAGAGCCAGTTTAGATGCTTTATCTTACGCAGACCACCTTACTAAGGCGTTATCACTGCGTCTTCAAGGGAAAGAATTCCAGGATATACAATCCTCTTTAAGACTTCTTTCAAGGGCAGTAGCTTATTCCACGTGTAACTCCGCCCTTTCAGTGGCAAACCTGGAGTTGGTTAGACGTGACGCAGCCCTAGCTACATCCACACTCGTGGATAGTAAGGTGAAGAACTCTCTCAGAGTCGCTTCGGTCTCCGGAGAACTTCTCTTCAATGGCAAGCTTTCTGCAATTTACGATAAAATTACTAAGAAAGCTTCGGATTCTCTGCTGTTTAAATCTGCTTCTAAGTAGTCTGACACGGCAGATAGGAGTAAGACAGGCACTTCTGGGTCTAATGCGCCCAAGAGAGGTTCCTATAGAGGTTCCGGTGCGTCCTCTTGGTCTTATTCAAGAGACCGTCAAGGCAGCGACTCACGTGCGGGATGTCCTTCGGGCCGGGACAACCGGTCGGACGCCTCGAGGTCGACGGGACGAGGTGCGGGTCGCGGAGGACGTGGTTTCTCCTCCCGCAGGCCTCGCAGGTCCAGGAGGTGAT
Organism: Pictodentalium vernedei; assembly: GCA_031216915.1. Classification (NCBI taxonomy): domain Eukaryota; kingdom Metazoa; phylum Mollusca; class Scaphopoda; order Dentaliida; family Dentaliidae; genus Pictodentalium; species Pictodentalium vernedei. Next base: position 477,234,300 of record CM062290.1, read on the forward strand.
GGCTTCAACCTCTATCGTGTGCCGGTTGGCGGAAGGTTGTCGAGTTTTCCACAAGAGTGGGCGTCGATTACGGACGACCCTTGGGTGAGAGGGGTGATTTCGGAAGGTCTAAAGATATCCTTCAAGCGAAAGCCTCCATTAACTCGAAGTCCAAAATGGACTCAACTTCCGTCAAATCCGCAGAAAAGAGACGCTCTGTTATCAGAGGTGCAGTCTCTTTTAAGGAAGAACGCGGTAGAGGTCGTAGAAAACCAGGAGACACCGGGATTCTACAGCCATCTGTTTCTGGATCCGAAACCAGACGGCTCGTTACGTCCAGTCATAGATCTGAGCTGGATAAACAAGCTGATCGTCGCTCCGAAGTTTTATATGGAGACGATTCGATCGGTCAGAGCGCGTATTCGGGTGAACGATTATGCAACAAGTATAGATCTCAAAGATGCGTACTTTCACGTCATGGTACATCCGACATTCAGAAAGTATGTACGCTTCGCAGTCCTAGGAGTGGTGTATCAATTCCGGGCGATGTGCTTCGGATTGAACCTAGCACCCTGGGCTTTCACTCGGGTAATGAACTCGGTAATGATGTATTTCCGAGCTCATTCGTCTGCGGTAACGTCGGCCTACCTGGACGACATTCTTCAGAGGTACGGCAACGAGTTAACGCTTCAGAACGATGTGCAGAATCTGCTTCTATTGCTCCGACGTCTCGGTTTTATAATAAACGAGGAGAAGTCGGATCTGGTGCCGTCCAAGTCATTCACACATCTTAGAATGACCTTCGAGACGCACAACAATCTCGTTCATCTGCCGTTAACCAGAGCGAAATTAGTCAGTTGTTACGCTCGCTATTGTCTGCACGCAGACAAAGTCACAGCGAGGGAGTTCATGAGACCGATAGGTTTGTGCGGAGCCGCTGCGGATCTCATTCCGATGGGGCGGTTACGCACGCGTCCTCTCCAAATTTTCTTGACTCAGAATTGGAGTGTGAAAATTCATTCGGTCGACATAGAAGTTCTCTTGTCAAATCAAGTGAAACGAGAGATTCAAACTTGGGCAAACATCCAGTGGTTAACTCAGGGAGTTCCGCTGCAGTTGCCGGATCCGAGTTTTACCATTATGACGGATGCCAGTCAAACAGGTTGGGGTGCATCATTGATCCCAACGGATTCGAGATGCCAGGGTCTTTGGGATCCGCAATTCCTGGGCAAGCACGTAAACATCAAGGAAATGATGTCAATTTGGCTTGCGTTACATCATTGGATGGACATTATTCACAATGCTCATGTCCAAATCCTATCCGACAATACGACAGTGGTGGCGTATATACGGAATCAGGGAGGCACTCATTCAGTTCCGTTGTTCAGTCTAACGGAAAGAATCCTTCTGTTTGCTCTAGAACATCAAGTTCTACTTTCGGTCCGTCATATACCGGGTAGTCTGAACTTACTAGCAGACTCCCTTTCACGAAAGGGTCGCTTGTTGCCGTCAGAGTGGACTCTCAACAAACAAGTATTCAATCAGATTTGCTACCAATGGGAACGGCCAATGATAGACTTATTTGCGACACATCTCAACAATCAGTTGCAGATGTATGTGTCTCCGTGTCCGGATCCAAGAGCATTTGCAGTAGATGCTCTGTCGATCCCTTGGGACGGAATGATAGGATATGCGTATCCTCCAGCGCCGTTAATTCATCAAGTATTGCTAAAGATAAAACAATCTCAATGCAAGATTCTGTTGGTAGCATCTCTGTCTCCACAGAGACCGTGGATAAATCTACTCAGGTGTCTGTTGTGGGACCTACCGCAAAAGCTTCCTCCACGGGAGGATCTTCTTTCGCAGGGGAAACCGCGTCAACTTCATCACAACCCGCAAGGTCTCAACCTTCACGTTTTTCCGTTGTGCGGTCCTTCTTGCATGGCAAGCACTTTACAGGTCGTGCAGTGGACGCGATTTCTAACTGAAGGAGGACCTCCTCTTCGCTAAACTATGCGGCTAAGTGGAAGGTTTTTCGTCGTTGGTGTAGGGATCATTCTGTTGATATTTTCGATCCCTCCATACCAGACATTGCAAACTTTTTAGTATACTTGTTTGACGAAATCAAACTGCAGCCTGTTACTATTAAGGGTTATAGGTCTATGTTATCTGATACCTATGCACATCATGATAGTTTACAGATTGGATCTAATGTCTCTTTATCTAAGTTAGTTAGAAACTTCTCGATAAATAGACCCAGAACTCTTAGGTTAATTCCTAAGTGGAATTTAGCTTGGGTTTTTCTTAAACTGAAGGAAAAGCCATTTGAACCTCTTGGGACAGTAGATTTCAAATTCTTGTCTTATAAGACAGCTTTTCTCTTAGCTTTCTCTTCTGCTAGAAGAGTCAGTGAGCTTCATGTACTGTCGGTGGATGATTCTCACTATCGTAGTGTCGGGAACACTATCACCTTCACTACTAATGTGGGATTTTTAGCTAAGAATCAGGCTCCTAATAAATATCTGGAACCTATTGTTATTAAGGCCCTTCCGTCTTCAGACGGGCGTAGGCCTTTACTCTGTCCTGTTAGAGCGTTACGTATCTATAAACAGAGATCTCAGTTTATCAGAAAGGGACGAAAACGTTTCTTTCTGTCTCTGATGCCTAATAGAAAGGACATTTCGGTCCATTCTATTGCTAGATGGATTCAATTAACTATCCGTACTGCTTATGAAAATTTATCTTCTTCTCAGCAGTCTGTGCTTAAGATTTCGGCTCATGAAGTAAGAGCTCTTTCTACATCTTGGGCTTATGCTAATAGTGTTGCTATTACAGATTTAATGAAGGCTGCATATTGGTCTCAGCCATCCACATTCACAAATTTTTATCTCAGAAATATTGAGTCCATTTCTGGAGACCTGCATTGTTTAGGTCCGTTATCTGTTGCTCAGAATGTCGTCCTCTAAACAGTTGCAACTATAGTTATGCAGGCTTTCTGTTCCGGCAGTGACTCCGTCCGGCTGCCCTCTTCGCTCGGGGCTATTTGACCCAGGGCAAGGGGAAGGGGGGGGGGGGGGGGGGGTTTCCTTTAGGTCACCTGCTTTATAGCGAAAAGCAAGGGAATGCCTCCTCCGAAGTCAGTATTTCTGAGTCGTTTCCGGGATGGTTTTAAAGTGTAATATTAATGTTAAAAATTCATTTTTATACTGTACCAATGACCCAGACATAGCTGGTGCTAACTCTTAAAATATAGGGCCAAACACAAATTTTGCCCCCCAATCCCCAAAATTTGCATCTAAAACTAAAGAAAACATGTCCTGAAAGGCCCTCCACACTTCGCCCCTACTGCGCATGCGCAGTGTCAAGGACGTTCCGAAATTGGCGCCATTAATCATTCTAAGTTTGGCCCTTCATCAGTTAACATCTGACTGATCTTTGTGCTTATAAATCTCAGTTTAAATGATGCCAGACACATAAATATTAGTGAAATGGTGATTCTAAGGAGGATAGAGAAGGAGGAGAGGAAAAGAATGTGTGACAGAATATTATCAGGGCTGTAACTTAAAATTTTTTAATGAAATTATGTTAAGTTACCTATTTTCAAGGCAGCAGCCATTTTGTTGTCATTCTGATTATTTAGTTACACTGTTTTTTTAAGTGTTTTCCTCTCTCCCTGTCTTTTAAGTTCCCCCTTGCTATTCTCCCATGCTTTTGGCATAGTTTTTGTAATTATTATTACTAAATTTTCTTGGGAGTTTTAGCTGAATAACAGAATGAATTCTGTTCTTTCCCCATGTTTACGTCTTCACCTAGGGGTGGTTAGGCGTTGTGTTCTGCATCTACCATCTGATGTTCTGCAGTTTCTTCCCTGGAAGTCTCTGTTTTGCATCAGATAGTGTATTTTTGGTAACTGATTTCGGGCCTGGGTGCCTGGAGTCTTATTTTAGTGTTTTTACACTCATTGTTTACATTTACAACAGCCCTCTGTGTGAGGGGGGATTTCTAAAAAATAATATCTTGATGTTATTTTAATCATAACTAGATACATTATTATTGTTCGTAAGTGTTGAATAAATTGTTTAAAATATTTTTAAAATTTTTGTCCACACTTAGGCTTGGGATCCATTGGGGCTCAACGTTACTTTTCAGAAACTTGGGCTGTTCTGAAAAAATATTTTTTCAAAATATTTTGATTTCAATTATTTTTTCTATATTAATGGATCATATTATTATTATGTATTTTGATTGCCAGGGGTTAGTGCGAGTACCAGGACTTGTTTTCTTTTCACATTGAAAGGATATTGATCAATTGTTTTAAGAGGAAGTCTTCCTCTGACTTTATTATCATTCTATATGTGGTCAGTGTACTCGCATTAACTCCTGTTCTGTATCGTATGATTTCGATGACAATATGGGAAGCGTATGTCACGGTATGTTGTTGGGGATTTGGACACTCCGGTCCTTTCCCCGCAGGGTCACTCTACTTTATCAATTTCTATTTCAGACGATCAAGATTAGGGTGATGTATCTGTGATGTCTTCCAACAGTGTGCCTCCGTCGTCACAATTAATGAAGGGCTAGCGGAAAAGTGCTCATGTAAATACGCCAATTGCCTAAGAGGACCCTAGTAGGTTCGACGGCCTTTGACGTCCGCTAGCTCGCCCGGTGTAGCGTCCATTCACCGAATGGTTCGGCAGCCGGGTTCGTCCGTTGCGGTCTAGAAGGAATTTTGGGGTGATGCGAGCACTATAAATTAACCTAATGCACACCCAGTGACGGCGGATCGGAGGGAGAATGCAGGAAGCCTTTTAGTCCGGTTCATAGCTCGTTCCGGTCCATCCGGACGGCAAGCGAGAGAGGCCCCTCTCTCGTTCAACAACATCTGGCCCCAGATGTTGTGGTACAAAATGTGTCGCAAGCGGAGCATACGTCCGTCGCTCGGGACGCTCCGTTGTATAGGCAGTCCGCTGAGACTGCTAAGGCTTCCTCTTCTCGTCAGCGCACACGACCGCACCTTGGCTGCGTGACCGCCGATATATTACCAGCTTCGCCGATCAAGGATTCTTCGGCGACCAGGTCACACCATCCAGTAGCCAGGGACACGAGGCCTGCAGACTCCGGACATTCGCATAGGAAGTGTGCGGGAGTCAACGTACACGGAGCTTCCGGCGGCAATGATTCGTAAGACCGCTACTGCACAGGCCTCGGGAACGGACGTGCTTGCCTTAATAGCACAGTTTATCGCAGCATCCCAGCATCAACTGAATCTGTCGCATATATTTTATCCGACGATGCTGGGTCGGGACGCTCCGCGGAAGCGGGTACGGACGTCCGAAAGTTTCATCCGGTCCGACGGGATACCGAAAGGGATTCGGAGGATTTCGAGCTTTCCCTTTCGGAACAACATATGCTGTTGTGTATGTCATCTGACTTGGTCTTCTACAGCTTCTTTCGTCGGACCAGAATGCTGCGATGCCGGATAAGAAACTGATAGCGTCGGTGGACTTAGAAATTTTTGGTTCGGTTCAGGGACATCGTCCCTCAGTTCCGACATAGTCCAATAATGTTACACAAACTTTCGAATTATTGAACGACGCTATATATATTATTATTTTATGCTTGCTAACCAAGCATTTCTGGTTTCTTGTTCGAAGAGTTATGGAGATGTTTTTCAAAAGTGTGCCTCTGTCGTCATAGTTAATGAAGAGTTAGCGGCAATAAGTGCTCATGGAATATGTCTATCGCCTACGGAGTGACATTCGCTAGCTCACCCGGTGTAGCGTACATTCATCGAATGGTTCGGCTGCCGGGTTCGTCCGTTGCGGTCTAGGTAGGAGATTTGGGTGATGCGAGCACTTTAATTACTTTAGTACTCACCCAGTGACGGCAGATTGAGGACAGATCGGAGGAAGCCTGTTAGTCCGGTTCCTGGCTTGTCCAGGTCCGTCCGGGCTGTGAGCGAGAGAGGTCCCTCTCTCGCCCAACAACATAGGGGACCGCATGTTGTGGTTCAGATATTTTACATTCGGAGCATATGTCCGTTGGTCGGGACGCTCCGTTATATTGACAGTCCGAGAGACTGTCTTTAATGCTTCCTCATCCTCACAGCAGGGCACATTGGCTACGTGACCTCGAGTATCCGATCAGTTTCGGCATTCAGTGATTCCACGGCGAATAGGTCGCGCCATCCGGTAGCCAAGGGACACGAGGCCTATACACTCCGTTCGCTCGCATATTGGTAGTATGCACGGGGTAACGATCACGGAGCTTCCAGCGGCAATGCATCGTAAGACCGCTTCTCCTCAGGCCTCAGTGACGGACGTGCTATCCGAGTTAGCACAGTTGTTTCGCAGCATCCCAGCAATTGACAGTTTCTCGGTCGAATCAGGAATTATCCGACGGCGCTGGGTCGGTGCGGTCCGCGGTTGCATCAGCTACGGACGACCGAACGCTTTATAGGGTCCGACAGGATGGCGAAAGGGATTCGAAAGATTTCGAGTTTTCCCTTTAGTAGTATCGGAAGATGCCTTTCATATCTTCTGGCATTATCTTCCAGTGATTATTATTTCGGACTTCATTGCTGCGATCTTGGATAAGAGACTTATAGCGTCATTGGACTCGGATTTTTCGATCGGTTCAGGGACATTGTCCCTGACTTACCGACGCAGTCCAATATTGTCATTACAACATGTGTTTTATTTTTCGACGCTATATATATATATACATACAAGCCTGCTACTAAGCATGATAATTTAGTTTCTTGTCCACGTTGCTCATTTCTGCCATTTTATCATTTATACAAATAGTTTATTTTGGCAGAGCAGGGCATACCGAGAGTTCTTATGCGTCTAGACGGTGTGGTTAAAGACTGCATATATTCTTTTTCGCCGTTTATGTCTTTTCCAATTTCAATGTTGGGAACGACATTATGTATAGTAGACTTAACTTAGATGCTTTATTATACGTAATCCGCCTTACTGAGGCGTTATGATTACGTCTTCAAGAAAAGATTTACGGAATATTATTCTCAATGTAATTTCTTTTGAGGGCAGTAGTTTGTTCACGTATAACTCCGCCCTTCAGTGGCTGATTGGAGTTAGTTAGACGTGACGCAACCCTAGCTACATCCACACGCGTGGATAGTAAGGTTAAGAACTCTCTCAGAGTCGCTTCGTTCTCGGAGGAGCTTCTCTTCGACGGCAACTTTTCGGCAATTCATGAATTGCTCGATTTACACGTTCTCTTGTCTATCTAGTGTTACAAGGGATTCAGACTGGGGCAAACATTCGGTGGTTGACTCAGAGAGTGCCGCCGCAGTTGCCGGACCCGAGTGTGGCTGTTATGACGGTTGCCAGTCAAACAGATTGGGATATAATACTGATCCCTACGGATTCGAAGTGCCAGGGTCTTTGGGTTCCGCAGTCTTTTAGCAATCAGTTTAACTTCCGCGGAATAATGTTTTTTAGGCTTGCTTTAAGTCATTGCATGAACATTATTCAGAAACGCATGCCCAAATTCCTGTCCTTTAATTCGACAGTAGTGGCGTATCTCCGGAACCAGGGAGGCACTCTTTCGTTTCCTTTATTCAATTTAATGGAAAGAATCCGTCTGTTGGTTATAGTACACCAAGTTCAGTTTTGGTCCGTCATATTCCGGGTCGTCTGATTGTTTTATCGGACTCCCGTTCTCTTACGGGTCGCTTGTTGCTGTCAGAATGGACTCTCAACAAACAAGTATTCAATCAGATTTGCTATCTATGGGAGCGCCCAATGATGATTTATTTATGACACAGCTTGCTAATCAATTGCAGACGTATGTGTTGGCTTGTCCAGATCTCTGAGCTAATATTGTTAACGCTCTATTGATCTATAGGACGGAATGATAGGATACGCGTATCCCCTGGCGCTGTTGTTTTAGCAGGTATTGCTAAGATAAACAACCACAATACATTTCTGTTGATAGCATCTCTATCTTCACAGAGATCATGAGTAATTTACTCTCTTGTCTACTGTGGGTCTTAACGTGAAATCTTCCTCTATGTGAGGATCTTTTTCACTGGGTAAATCGTGTCATCTTTATCACAACCAGCAAGGTCGCAACCTTCATGTATTCCGTTGTGTGGTCCGTATTGCATTGTAAGCACTGTACTGGACGAGCTTTGGACACGATTTCTTACTATAGGAGATCCTCTTCTTCGCTATTCTATGCGGCTAAAGTGGAGGCTCTTCCGTCGTGGTGTAGGGATCATTATGTTCATATTGTTGATCCCTCCATACTACTCATTGCTATTTTTTAGTATACTTGTTTCACAAGATCTACTGCAGCCTGTTATTATTTAGGTTATAGGTTTATGTTACCTCATACCTATGCACTCTACGATAGTTTACAACTGAGTCTTTTGTCTCTTTATCTAAGTCAGTTAGTAACTTTTTGATAAATAGACTTAGAATCTTTAGATTAAATTCCTATACGGATTTTAACTTCGGTTCTTATTTAGCTAAGTAATCATTTGAGCCTCTGGAAACAGTAGTTTTCAAATTCTGACCTTTTAGACAGTAATTCTGTTGGTTTCTCTTTTACTGTAGAGTCTGTGAGTTTCATGCACTATCGATGGATGATTTTCACTTTCATAGTTTCGGAATCAATACTTCCGTTACTATTTAGGTTGGATTGTTGCATAAGAGTTAGGCTCCTATTATCCGGAACCTATTATTTTAAGGTCCTTCCGTCTTCGTATGGGCATAGGCCTTTACTCTTTCCGGGTACAGTTTATGTATTTATAAACAGATATCTGTTTATTACAAAGGGCGTAAGCTTCTTCTGTCTTTGATGTCTAGTAGAAGGACGTTACGCTCCATTTTATTGTTAATGGATTCTATTAACTATCGGTACTGCTTATGTTATATCATTGACTTAGCAGTTGTGCTTAAGATTTCGGCTCATGAAGTAAGAGTTCTTCTACTTCTTGGGCTTACATTAATAGTGTCGCTATTATAGATTTTTGAAGGCCGCTCATTGCGCTCAGCCATCCACATTCATGAATTTTATCTTAGAAATATCGAGTCCATTTCTGGAGGCCTCTATTGTTAGGTCTACTATCTACTGCTCAGAATGTCATTCACTTAACAGTTGCTACTATAGCTAGGTAGGCTGTCTGTTTCGGCAGTGTCTCCGTTCGGCTGCCCTCTTCGCTCTGGGCTATTTGACCCAGGGCAAGAAAAAGGGGGGGGGGGAGGGTGTTCCCTTGGGTCACCTGTTTTACTATGAAAACAAGGGGATACCTCCTCCGGAGTTAGTAATTCTGAGCTGTTATTGGGATGGTTGTTTAGTGAGAAGTTTAGGTTTTTAAAATTCATTCAAGTCTTAGTTTTTAAAGTATAGCTTTTGAATATTGCATATGTCAACGGACATGATTATGCAATTCTCAGACACTTTTAGGAGTATAAGAGTCTCTATTCTCTAGACTTACTTTATTTATTGGCTTACTTTAAAAATTATTAGTATAAGGATTATATTGGATATTAATAGAGTACATGGATGTATGAAGCTCAATTTTGGAAGGTGTTGTATCTTTCTAATTTATCATAAATAAGAAAGATACATGTAAGGCCTATTACTTCTTTTCCCCTACAGGGGATGACTCTATTTTATTTTATTGAGCGTATTCCATTTTGCTCTATGTCCTTGGCCCTCCAGCCTTTTTACTATTCAGCTATGTCTGGGTCATTGGTACAGTATAAAAATGTTAAAAAATTTATAGTAATTTATATATTTTTTATACTTACCAATGACCCAGACGGGGATGGCCCTCCCAGGAGTTGGGAACTCTTGCCTCCCCGCTGAGTACATAGCGCTTACCAGGCACTGGTTATTAGAATGATTAATGGCGCCAATTTCGGAACGTCCTTGACACTGCGCATGCGCAGTAGGGGTGAAGTGTGGAGGGCCTTTCAGGACATGTTTTCTTTAGTTTTAGATGCAAATTTTGGGGATTGGGGGGCAAAATTTGTGTTTGGCCCTATATTTTAAGAGTTAGCACCAGCTATGTCTGGGTCATTGGTAAGTATAAAAAATATATAAATTACTATAAATTTTTTAACATTCATGTCATATTTTTAAAGGGTAGCTCGGTGTGAAGCATTTGTATATGTCAAGTGTCAAACGGGCGTTAATATACAATCCTCGGACACTTTTAAAGAATATAAAGAGTCTCAATTCTCTGAACTAACTTTATTTATTGGCTTACTTTAAAAATAATTAGCATAAAGGGTTATACTGGATGTTAATAGAGAACATGAATGTTATTGTGCTCAATTATGAAGGGTATTGTATCTTTCTAATTTAACATAAAATAAGAAAGATACATGTAAAGCCTAATACTCCTTTTCTCCTTGAGGGGTTGACTCTATATTATATAGTTGAGCTTATTGGATTTTCCTCTATGTCCTAGACCCTGCAGCCTTTTTATTATTCAGTTATGTCTGGGTCATTGGTACAGTATAAAAATGTTAAAAAATTTATAGTAATTTATATATTTTTTATACTTACCAATGACCCAGACGGGGATGGCCCTCCCAGGAGTTGGGAACTCATACCTACCCGCTGAGTACATAGCGCTGACCAGGCACTGCTTGTAAGAATGATAATTGGTGGCAATTTCGGAACGTCCTTGACACTGTGCATGCACAGTAAGGGCAAAGTATGGAGGTCCTTCAGGACATGATTTCTTTTGGTTTTAGATGCAAATTTTGGGGATTGGGGGGCAAAATTTGTGTTTGGCCCTAGATTTTTAAGAGTTAGCACCAGCTATGTCTGGGTCATTGGTAAGTATAAAAAATATATAAATTACTATAAATTTTTTAACATTCTTGTCATGAAATTTCCACAGTTTGTTCAGAGTTTCCTCTCTCCCTTTCCTTTATACCCCCCTTGCTATTCTCCCATGCTTGTGGCATAATTTTTGTTATTTTTTTTACTGAAATTTCTTGTGAGTTTTGGCTTGGTAACAGAATGTTTATTCTGTTTTTCCCCATAGTTTCGTCCTCCCCCTAGGGTGGTTAGGCATTTCGGTCATGCATCTACCATCTGATGTACTGCAGTTTCTTCTCAGGAAGCCTTTGTTGTACATCGGATAGTGTTAAAATTGGCTACTGATTTCGGGCCATCTTTTCAGTGCCTGGAGTCTTGTTTCCAGTTTTTATTCACTTTTGTTTACGTTGACAACGGTTACTTCTGACAGTGATTCCTTGTTTTCTTTTAGTTCTGTTCATAGCCAGATACATTAATACTGTCCGTAAGTGTAACATTAATTTTTAGACATGTTTTAAAAATTTTGTCCACACTTAGGCTTTTTTGGGATCCATTTGGGCTCATCATTCCCATTGGGAACTTGGGCTCATCTTGAAATTTTTTCGAAAAAATATTTTCTTTTGAATTAATTTTTGAAATGTTTGTAATGGATTATTATTATTATGTATCTTTGTTTTCAAGGCTTGGTGTGAGTACGATGACTGTTTAATATTTTTCTAAATGAAAGAATATTGTTCAATTGCAAATCGAGGAAGTCTTCCTCTGATTCTCATGTTCATTGTATTTGCTGTAGTCTGTATACTCGCACTAATTCTTGCTCAGTGTGTGCCAATTCAGATGACAAACGTTGGAGACGTGTGTCACGGTATATTGTTAATGGTGTGAGGTCCATGCCGGTCTTCTCTCCACAGGGTCACTCTAGTTTTTTCAGTCTCTTTTTCAGAGGAACAAGAACAGGGTGATGTTTCCGTGATGTCTTCAAAAGTGTGCTTCCGTCGTCGCAATAATGAGCTAGCGGCAAAGTGCTCAAAGAAATGCGGCAAGTGCCTAAGAGGTCCCACGTGGGATCGACGGTCACTTGTCGCCCGCTAGCTCCCCCCAGTAAAGCAATCATTCACAGAATGGTTGTGACGCCGGGTTCGTCCGTTGCGGTCCAGGAGAGGAGAAGGGGTGTTGCGAGCACTATAATCTCGGATCACACACACCCAGCGACGGCGGATCGGAGGATGGAATGGAGGAAGCCAGTCAGTCCAGTAGCTAGCTCATCCAGGTCTACCCGGACCGTAAGCGAGAGAGGCCCCCTCTCTCTTACAACAACATCTGGACCCAAATGTATGTCACGTTCGTTAGTCGGAGCATACGTCCACTCCTCCTGTTCGGGACGCTCCGTCGCATAGACAGTCCTACGCAGCTTGTTTATTGGCTTCCTCATCCTCACGTCAGCACACACGTCCGCACCTTGGCTATGTGACCGCAGATATCCAGCCTGCTTCGCTGACCAGGGAGTCCATGTCGACCAGGTCACGCCATCCGCTAGCCAAGGACACAAGGCCTTTCCAGTCGGGATGTTCGCATATGAGAAGTATGCAGGAATTAACATCCCAGGAGCTTCCAGCGGCTAAATTACGTAGGACCGCGGCTCCACAGGCCTCTGTGACGGACTTGCTATCTCAGATATCAGATAGCTCAATTCATCACAGCATCCCAGCAGCCATGAGAAACTTTTTCAGAAAAGAAACTGTCTGAGGAAGCTGGGTCAGTTCGCTCCCCTGCAGAGTCAGAAAGGGATGACCGAGATTCTCATGTGGTCTAGTCGGATGGTAAAAGGGAATCAGCGGAGCTGAAATTTTCGCTTTCCGAACAATTTGAGGTGGCGATAGATTTCATCCGGAAACACCTTTCAGAAGTTGTTTCTCCGGACCAAAATGCTGCGTTACCTGATAAGAAACTGAAAGCGTCACTGGACACAGATTTATTCAGCCGGAATAGGGACATTGCACCTGACTTTCCGACCAGGTCCAGAAATGTCACGGACATTTGTACTTCTTAATGACACTATATTCAAGCTAGCCTCTAAGACTGACAAATCAGGTTTCTTATCATCTCATGCTCTACAGCTGCCTTTCATCATTCATTGTAATAGATTTGAAACGGCAGGACAGGTCATGCTGAGAGTTCCTCTGCATTTAGGCGACCAGGCAGATGACTTGGAGTTGTTATTGCCGGCGTCTGTGTCAATTTATTCCAGTACGCTGGTGACGACCATCTTGTCTAACAGAAAAATCAGTTTAGACACATTATCTTATACAGATCACCTTACCAGAGCGTTATCATTACGTCTCGAAGGAAAGAATTCCAGGATGTTCAAAACTTCCTTGAGAGTTCTTTCAAGGGCCATAGCATATTCTGCGTATAACTCCGCCCGTTCAGTGGTAATATGGAGTTAGTCAGACATGATGCTGCCCTGGCTGCATCCACAAGAGTGGACAGTAAGGTGAAAAACTCTCGTCCAGTCGCTGCGGTCTCAGGAGAGCTTCTCTTCGACGATAAGCTTTCTATAATCTATAATCAGATTACTAAGAAAGCTTCGAATTCTTTGCTTTAAATCCGCTTTCAAAAAGTCAGACTCAGCAGGGAGGAGTTAGGCAGGCACTTGGGTGCGAATACGTCCAAGGGAAGTTCCTATAGAGGATCTAGAAAGCCTCTACGTCTTACTCTGGAGACCATCAGAGTAGCGACTTAGGTAGGTGTCGTAATGCCGGCCGAGATAACTGGTCAGACACCCTAGGTCGACTGGGCGAGGTGCGGGTCGTGGAGGACGTGGTTTCTCCTCCCGCAAGCCTCGTAGGGCCAGGAGATGATAGTCTAAACCTCTGTTGCATTCCAGTGGGCGGAAGGCTGTAGAGATTCTTAATCAATTGGTTGTCAATTACGGACGACCCATGGGTGCAAGGGGTGATTTCCGAAGGTCTAAAACTGTCTTTCAAGAAAAAACCTCCGTTAACTCGAAGTCCACGTTGGACTCAGCTTCCGTTAAACGTTCAGAAGAGAGATTCGCTTCTACAGAAGTTCAGTCTCTTCTGGACAAAAACGCTATAGATGTCGTTGAAAACCAGTAATCTTCAGTTTTCTACAGTCACCTGTGTTAACATTTGTAGACTTACTTGGTGGCTTATTTCTGTCCACAGACATCAGGATAATCATCCATTTCATAAATCACTTCACCACATAAACAGACAAGCTTCCACCAAATTCACACAGGAAGTACACACTTGTTTCAATTATTTCCCTTGATTTTCTATCCAAGTTATGTCCCTAGAAAGTGTCTTTACACAGTCTATTAATGCTAACAACCTGTACCTGGTTCCAAAACCAGACGGCTCGTTTCGTCCAGTTATAGATCTGAGCTGGATAAACAAGCTGATCGTGGCTCCAAAATTTTATATGGAGTCCATCCGATCGGTCAAATCAAGCATTCGAGTGAACGATTATTCTGCGAGCATAGATCTCAAGGATGTGTACTTTCACGTCATGGTACATCCGGCGTGTAGAAAGTATCTTCGCTTCGCTGTCCTAGGAGGTGTTTATCATTTCTGAGCAATGATGCTCTGGTCTAAATCTAGCACCCTGAACCTTCACTTGAATAATGAACTCGGTAATGTCTCAATTCCGAGCTCATTCGTCTGTGGTAACGTCGGCCTGCTTGGACGACATTCTTCAGAGTTACGGCAGCAAGTTAACACTTCAGAACGATGTTCAGAGTCTGCTTCAATTGCTCCAACATCTTGGTTTCATAGTAAACGAAAAGAAGTCGGATTTAGTGCCGTCCAAGTCCTTCACCCACGTGGGAATGAGCTTAGAGATGCACAACAATCTCATTCATCTGCCGTTAACCAGAGCGATATTAGTCAGTTGTTACGCTCACTTTTGTCTTCACTCAGATGCAGTAACAGCAAGAGAATTCATGAGACTGACAGGTTTGTGCGGAGCCGCTGCAGAAATTATTCCGATGGGGCAGCTATGCACTCGTCCACTCCAGATATTTTTTACTCAGAATTGGAGTGTGTAGACTCATTCGCTTGAAACGAACATCGTCTTGTCGAATCATGTGAAACATGAGATTCAGACTTGGGCAGATATTCAGTGGTTAGCTCAGGGAGTACCACTGCAACTACCAGATCTGATTTGTACGATATTGACGGATGTGAGCCAAACAGGTTGGGGCGCAACTTTGAGCCCATCAGATTCGAGGTGCCAGGGTCTTTGGGATCCACAGTTCCTAAACAAGCACATAAACATCAAAGAGATGATGTCAATTGGCTTGTGCTACGTCAGTGGATGAACATTATTCAGAATTCTCATGTTCAAATTCTGTCCGACAATTCGACAGTAGTAGCGTATATTCGGAACCAGGGAGGCACTCATTCAATTCCGTTGTTCAATCTAATGGAAAGAATCCTTCTGTTTGTCCTAGAGCATCAATTTCTTCTATCGGTCCATCATATTCCGGGTTGTCTGAGCGTTCTAGCAGACTCCCTTTCTCGGAAAGGTCGTATGTTGCCGTCAGAATGGACTCTCAACAACGAGTATTCTATCAGATTTGCTACCTATGGGATCGTCCTATGATAGACTTATTTGCGACCCATCTCAACAATCAGTTGCAGACGTATGTGTCTTCATGCCCAAATCCTCGAGCGTTTGCAGTAGATGCCCTCTCGATCTCTTGGGACGGAATGATAGGATACGCGTATCCTCCGGCGCCGTTGATTCAGCTGATATTGCTAAAAATCAAGCAATCTCACTGCAAGATTCTATTGGTAGCATCTCTGTCACCCCAGAGACCATGGATAAATCTACTCAGGTGTCTGTTGTGGAACATTCCGCGGAAGCTTCCTCCACAGGAGGACCTTCTTTCGCAGGGGAAATCGCGCACACTGCATCACAACCAGTTAGGTCTCAACCCTCATGTATTTCCGTTGTGCGGTCCTTCTTGCACGGCAAGCATTTTACAGGACGAGCAGTGGATGCAATTTCTAACTGTAGGAGGACCTCCTCTTCGCTAAATTATGCTGCTTAGTGGAGGGTTTTCTCTCGATGGTGTAGGGATCATTCTGTTGATTTTATGATCCCTCCATTCCAGACATTGATATTTTTTTGGTCCACTTGTTTGACGAGATCAAACTGCAACCAAATACTGTTAAGGGTTATAGGTCTATGCTATTGGATACCTATCCTCATCATGATAGCTTACAGATTGGATCTAATGTCTCTTTATCCAAGTTAGTGTAAAACTTTTCGATAAATAGACCTAGAACCCTTAGGTTAATTCCTAAGTGGAATTTAGCTTGGGTTCTTCTGAAGCTAAAAAAAGCACCATTTGAACCTCTTGATACAGTAGACTTCAAATACTTATCTTATAAGACAGCTTTTCTCTTAGCCTTCTTTTCTGCTAGAAGTGTTAGTGAGCTTCATGCTCTATCTGTTGATGATTCTCACTAGCGTAGTTTTGGTAATACTATTACATTGACTACTAATGTTGGATTTTTGGCTAAGAATCAGGCTACTAATAAGGATCCTGAACCTATTGTCATTAAGGCTCTTCCATCTTCAGACGGTCATAGGCCTTTGCTTTGTCCAGTCAGAGCTATGCGTATTTAGAAACATAGATCTGAGTTTATCAGAAAGGAACGTAAGCATTGCTTTCTGTCTTGCTGCCTAATAGAAAGGACATTACGGTCCATTCTATTGCAAGGTGGATTCAATTAACTATCCATACTGCTTATGATAAATTATCTTCATCCCAACAGTCTGTGCTTAAGATTTAGGCACGTGAAGTAATAGCACTGTCTACATCTTGGGCTTATGCTAATAGTGTTGCCATTACCGATTTGATGTACGTTGCATAGTGGTCTCAGCCTTCCACATTCACAAATTTTTATCTTAGAATATTGAGTCCATTTCTGGCGACCTGCGTTGTTTAGGTCCATTATCTGTTGCTCAGAATGTCGTCCACTAAACAGTTGCAACTATAGTTATGCAGGCTCTCTGTTCCGGCAGTGTCTCTGTCCTGCTGCCCTCTTCAGTCTGGGGTATTTGACCCAGAGCAAGGGGATCGATGCCTGTTCTCTCACCACAAAGTCACTCTTTTTCAGAGGAACAAGAACATGGTGATGTTTCTGTGATATCGTCTGGAAGTGTGCTGCCGTTGTCGCAAATTAATGAAGAGCTAGCGACAAAAGTGCTCAATCAAATCAGACAAGGGCCTAGATCTCAGAATATGGGATTTATGTCCTTGTCACCAGCTAGCTCAACCGGCCGATCCATCACGCAAAATATGTCTGTAGTGGTCGAGGAGAGGAAAAAGGGTGTTGCAAGGACTAAAATCTTGGATCACGCACCCCCTGCGACGACGGAACAGAGGAAGCCAGTCAGTTCGGCGGTCGGCTCATCCAGGTCCTCCCGGACCGCGAGCGAGAAAGGTCCCTCTCTCTTACAACATCTGGGGCCAGAGGTTGTTGTTGAGAACGTTCGTCCTCGGCACGGTCAGACAGGGACGACCAAGATTCTCATCTGATCCAGTCGCATGGTGAAAAGGAAATTACGGAGCTGGATTTTTCCCTTTTAGAACAACATAAGGTGGCGATAGAGTTTATCAGTCAACACCTCCCAGACGTTGTTCCGTCGGATCAGATTGCTGCAACCAAAGATAATAGACTGAAAGCATCATTGGATTCTGATTTTTTTGGCCGGGTTAAGGAAGATGTTCCTGATTATCCGGTGCAGTCCAGCGATGTTTCTCGAACGTTTGACTTGTTTAATGACGCTATATTCAATTTAGCCTCGGGTTCGAGGAAATACAGTTTCTTTCTCTTCACGTGCTCTTGATCTGCCATTTATTAATAGTAGAAATAAATTTACAACGGCAGGTCTGGGCATCTCAAGAGTTCCTCTGCATTTGGACAATCAGGCTGAGGACTTGGATTTGTCTCTTCCTTCTTTTACTTTTCACTCTAGTACTATGGAGACTACGATTTCTTCTAATAGAGGGAACTTAGATGCCTTATCATACGCAGATCACCTTACTAGAGCATTAGCACAACGTCTCTGTGGGAAAGAATTCGAGGACATACGTACCTCTGTAAGAGTTCTTTCTAGGGCAATAGCTTAGTCCACGTACAACTCTGCCCTATCAGTGGCTAATTTAGAGTTGATTAGACATGATGCAGCCCTGACTTCATCCACTAGGGTGGATTCTAAGGTGAAAAACTCTCTTCGAGTCGCTCCGGTTTCCGGTGACCTTCTATTTGATGGTAAGCTTTCTTTAATCTATGATAAGATTACTAAAAAAGCTTCAGAAACTCTGCTTCTAAAGTTGGTTTCTGAAAAACTTGACTCAGCAGAAAAGAGTAAAGCAGGAGCTTCTACTTCAAGTTCGTCCAAGGGAAGCTCCTCGAAAGGATATAAGAAATCCTCAAGTTCTTACTCTAGAGACCGTCAAAGTAGTGACTCGGGTAGGGGATGTGGTTCTGGCCGAGACAATTTGTCAGACTTCCCACGGTCGGCAAGTTGAGGCGCTGCACGGGGAGGACGTAGTTTCTCTTCCTGTAGGCCTCGCAGGTCCAGGAGGTGATGGTCAGGACCTCTGTTGCAGTCCTGTGGGCGGAAGTCTGACAAAGTTTTTGATGAATTGGTTGTCAATTACAGACGACCAATGGGTAAGAGGGGTTATTTCGGAAGGCCTAAGGCTATCTTTCTGAGAAAAACCTCCATTAACGTCAAGTCTTCAAAAAAGAGATTCTCTTCTATCAGAGGTGCAATCTCCTTTGGAGAAGAATGGAATAGAGATCGTGGAAAACCAGGAATCCCTGGGTTTTTACAGTCACCTGTTATCAGTTATAGATTTGAGCTGGATAAACAAACTGATCGTGGCTCCAAAGTTCTATATGGAGACCATTCGATCAGTAAGGGCGAGCATTCGGGTGGACGACTATGCATCGAGCATAGATCTAAAGGATGCATACTTCCATGTTATGGTAAATCCGGCATTCAGAAAGTACCTACGGTTCGCCGTCCTAGGGGTCGTTTATCAGTTCCGAGCAATGTGCTTCTAGCACCCTGGGCATTCACTCGAATAATGAACTCGGTAATGGCATATTTCCGAGCTCATTCGTCTGTGGTAACATCGGCCTACTTGGACGACATTCTTCAGAGATACGGCAACAAGACGGTTCTTCAGAACGATGTTCAGAGTCTGCTTCAATTGCTCTGACATCTCGGTTTCATTGTAAACGAAAAGAAGTCGGATCTAGCTCCGTCCAAGTTGTTCATTCACTTGGGAATGAGCTTCGAGACTCACAACAATCTGGCTTGTCTTCCGTTACCCAGAGCAAAGTTGGTCAGTTGTTATGCTCGCTTTTGTCTACACTCAGACGTAGTAACAGCGAGAGAGTTCATGCGACTAATGGGGTTGTGCGGAGTGGCAGCGGATCTAATTCTGATGGGCCGCTTGCATTCACGTCCACTCCAGATATTTTTCACTCAAACTTGGAGTGTGAAGATTCATTTGCTCGAATCAAACATTGTGTTATCGGACCAAGTAAAACAAAGGATTCAGATTTGGGCAGACATTCAGTGGTTGACTCAGGGAGTTCCGCTGCATCTGCCGGATCCGGCTTTTACAGTTATGACAGATGCGAGTCAAACAGGTTGGAGCGCAACAGTGAGACCAACAGACTCAAAGTGCAGGGTCTTTGGGACCCGGTGTCCCTGTCAAGCATATAAACATCAAAGAAATGATGTCAATATGGCTAGCGCTACATCATTGGATGAACATTATTCACAATTCACATGTTCAGATATTGTCGGACAATTCAACGGTTGTAGCGTACATTCGGAACCAAGGAGGCACTCATTCGATTCCGTTATTCGATCTAACGGAAAGAATTCTTCTGTATGTTTTAGAACATCACATTCTTCTTTCGGTCCATCATATTCCGGGTTGTCTGAACATTCTTGAGGACTCGCTTTCTCGGAATGGTCGCATGTTGCTGTCGGAATGGACTCTCAACAAGTGAGTATTCAATCAGATTTGCTACCAATGGGATCGACCAATGATAGACTTGTTCATGACACACCTCAACAATCAGTTGCAGATGTATGTATCGCCATGCCCAGATCCTCGAGCGTTTGCAGTAGACGCTCTCTCAATTTCTTGGAACGGAATGATAGGTTAAGGTTATGCATATCCTCCAACTCTGTTGATTCAACAGATCTTGCTAAAGAACAAACAATTGCACTGCAAGATACTGTTGGTAGCATCTCTGTCGTCCCAGAAAGCATGGATAAATCAACTCAGATGTCTGTTATGGGACATTCCTCGGAAGCTTCCTCCGCTGGAGGACCTTCTCTTTCAAGGAAAATCTCGCACACTGCATCACAACCCTCAAGGTCTCAACCTTCACGTATTTCCGTTGTGCGGTCCTTCTTGCACGTGAAATGCTTTACAGGACGAGCAGTGGACGCAATTTCTTACTGGAGGAGGGCCTCCACTTCGCTACACTATGCGGCAAAATGGAAGGTTTTCTCTTATTGGTGTAGGGACCAATCGATTGATATTTTTGATCCTTCCATTCCAGACATTGCTAATTTTCTGGTCTACTTGTTTGATGATCTCAAACTTCAGCCAGTTACTATTAAGGGTTATAGGTCTATGCTATCGGACACTTATGCTCATCATGATAGCTTGGAAATTGGATCAAATATATCTTTATCTGAGTTAGTGAAAAACTTTTCGATAAATAGGCCTAGAACCCTTTGGTTAATTCCTGAATGGAATTTGGCTTGAGTTCTTTTGAAGCTTAAAGAAGCTCCATTTGAACCTTTGAACACTGTAGACTTCAAGTTCTTGTAATATAAAGCAGCTTTTCTGTTAGCCTTTGCTTCTGCAAGAAGAGTCACTGAGCTTCATGCTTTGTCTATTGAAGATTCTCATTATCGTAGTATTGGTAATACTATTACTTTAACTACTAATGTGGGATTTTTGGCTAAGAACCAGGCTCCTAATAAATATCCTGAGCCTATTATATCATTAAGGCTCTTCCATTCTCAGATGGTCGTAGACCTTTGCTGTGTCCAGTTAGAGCTATGCGTATTTATAAACGCAGATCGGAGTTTATCAGAAAGGAACGAAAACGCTTCTTTCTGTCTTTAATTCCCAATAGAAGGGACATATCTGTTCATTCTATTGCTAGATGGATTTAATTAGCTATTCGTACTGCTTATGAGAGTTTATCTTCCAATCAGCAGTCAGTGCTTAAGATTTCAGCACATGAAGTTAGAGCGCTGTCAACATCTTGGGCTTATTCTAATAGTATTGCTTTTACGGATCTCATGAAGGCTGCTTACTGGTCACAGCCTTTTACCTTCACTAACTTTTATCTTAGAAATATAGAGTCTATTTCCGCCGACCTTAGATGTTTAGGTCCATTAGATGTTGCTCAGAATGTCATCCACTATACAGTTACAGCTATAGTTATGTAGGTTTTCTGTTCCAGCAGTGACTCTGTCCTGCTGCCCTCTTCGTTCTGTGGTGATTTGACCCAGAGCAAGGGGAAGGGGGGATGGTGTTCCCTTATATCACCGGCTTTATAGCGAAGAGCAAGGGAATACCTCCCCCTGAGTCAGTAATTCCGAGTCGGTGCTGGGATGGTTTTAAAGTGTAAAGCTAATGTCTATCTCATTTATGTAGTATTTTTAAAGTGTAGCTCGGTGTGAAGCATTTGTATATGTCACGTGTCATACAAGCGTTAATATACAATCCTCAGACACTTTTAAATGAGTATAAAGAGTATCATTCTCTGGACTATCTTTATTTATTGGATTTCCTTCAAGGAATTAGTATAATGGGGTATACTGGATATTAATAGAGATTATTGATGTTATATTGCTCAATTATTGATTGGTATTCTGTCTTTCTTGTTTCAATAAATAAGAAAGACATATGTAAATCCTTTCATTCCTTCTCTCCTTGAGGGGATCTTCTTTTATGCATAATTGAGCCTATTGTTTTTTTTTTTATGTCCTAGGCCCTCCAGTCTTTATTTAATAAACAAAAAAGATATATGTAAATCCTTTTTCTCCTTGAGGGGATAATCCTTTATATGTAATCGAGCCTATTGGATTTTCCTTTATGTCCTAGGCCCTCCAGCCTTTTTTCTATTCAGCTAAGTCTGGGTCATTGGTTACAGTATAAAAATATGAAAAAATTTATAGTAATTTATATATTTTTTATACTTTCCAATGGCCCAGACGGGGATGACCCTCCCATGAGTTGGGAACTCATACCTCCCCACTGATTATATAACATTTACCAGGCTCTGGTTGTAAGAATTTCGGTACTTCCTTGACACTGCGCATGCGCAGTAGACAAAAGTATGGAGGACCATATAGGACATCAGTTTTTTGGTGTTGGATGCAAATTTAGGGGATTGGGGGGGGGGGGGGGGTGCAAAATTTGTGTTTGGCCCTGAATATTTAAGAGTTAGCACCAGCTAAGTCTGGGCCATTGGTAAGTATAAAAAATATATAAATTACTTTAATTTTTTTCATTTTTCTACCGTTGTTGGGAAAAGGGTGCAAGACCTTTCCAATTGGGAAAATTAGTTTCATGGAGGGCTAAATTGGGAATTTATATGAGCGACTACAAATAAATGAACTACAGGCTTATCATTATCAGGACATTGCAGGAGGACCATAATGATAATGGTTCTGATTGGTCTGCCTTAAA
Source organism: Pictodentalium vernedei (assembly GCA_031216915.1). Lineage (NCBI taxonomy): Eukaryota > Metazoa > Mollusca > Scaphopoda > Dentaliida > Dentaliidae > Pictodentalium > Pictodentalium vernedei. The sequence continues at coordinate 477,256,873 of CM062290.1, forward strand.
TGGGTCCATTTTTGGCCCTCATTAATTGATCTAATGACCGCTATTTCCAAGTTAGGCATTTTGTTTGTGTATTTCTTATCAACCTACCTTACAATTGTTTACTACAGGCTTGCACTACAGTTGGAGATCCTAACTCAGATAAAATACTCTCTATTTTAATCTTTCCCAAGAGATTTGGGAAAGAAAAGTGGTGTTTTTATAAAATCAGCCAAAACTGGGTCGAGCACCATCGGCGCACACCCAGTAAGGGACGCTCTTCTCTTAGTACAATTCCACGACTTCCGTTAACCAGTGCGCAAGCAGTCAGCAAACCATTCTTCTTTTGTCCATGCAACGTGGTTGACGTGTTGCCATCTTTGCCTCATGATACAGTGATAATTCAACTTGTCGATAATGGTTTTCCTGTGACTGGATTATGGATCTGAAGATCGTATAATAACAGGACTGTGTTTTATATATTCTCGTTAATATTTTCAACCACATTCTCATTGTATATTATTTATATATTCCGTTTTCGCGAATGTTTTTATTCGACATCGTGTCAACGCGGTTCAGCAATTAAATTTTTCGGTTGATAAATTTTTATTGTTATTGGAGTTAGGTGTCAATGAGGGACTGTCTGGACAGGATTTCTTCACTCTGTTGAGGGCTAAATTTCTGTTTTTTCGGTCCCTGTTGACCGTTCTGTCGTGTACCCACCGTTTTTTTTCTGCCACCTTCTCTCGTAGTTGAGGGTGTTCTACTTTCTGTATCTGTTGATTTCACCTTTTTACTTCTACTGCTCTCACCTCTGTTATTTCCAATTCGGTTCATTTAGGGCAATTCCTTTTGCCCTCGCCTTTGGTGCGTTCTCGTGGATGTTCTGCGGTGGGTGTGGAAAGCTGTCGTTTCGGGCCTCCCGACTCGACCACTTCTGGTGTGAGTTATACCTCCTCCGTGGGGGATGTGCAGCTCCTCCCGCACCCAGGGGGGGGGGGGGACCACTGTTGTTTCGGGGCCTCCCGACTCAACCACGTCTGGTGAGAATTACTCCCCCTCTGTGGGGAATGTGCGCTCCTCCCGCACCCACGTTGGGTGTGGAACGCTGTCGTTTTGGGGTCTCCCGACTCGACCACATCTGGTGAGAGTTATTCCCCATCTGTGGGGAATGTGCAGGTTTTTTTTACTGTGGTGGATACTGCAGGAGCTTTTGGATTTCTGGTAAAGAGATGCCTGGTTTCGGGACTATGCGCCCTCTCCAGCCGACATCTGAGGCTGTCACTAGGGTTGTGACTCCTCCTTTGGAGGCCAAGCTAGGTGTCTCTCTCCCCTTTTCTGCCAGTTCCAACAGCTCCCGTCGTATCTGCTGCTACTGCTGTTCCGTCTACAATGTCATTGGGCAGCGTTTTTTGCTGGCCTCGGCTTATCCCTGCAAGTGTCTGCAGTAGTCCGGTAGAACGTCAGCATGACCGTAAAGTAGGGTACTAATGTATTTTTTTGCTTAAAATGATAGATATATGTGTCTTGTCGCAAAATATGGTGGGTGCCACTTGGGCATAGGTGGGCAATTTTTTTTATGACGTCATAAGCCACTCCCCCTTTTCTATTCCTTGAAAACCATATCTAAACTCAATTTGGTTCTAAACAAGTCGTGTTTGATATCAAATTGAAGATATTTCACTCCTGAACGTGAATATCTATGGCATGATAATGAAATCTGAAGGGTTTCCACCTTATGGACGATTGAAACTTTGTGAAATTCAATATAACCACCCCCCCCCCCCCCCCCCCCCCCCCCCAAATGCACACTCTAAAACACATCTGCATATTTTCTTAAAATTACGATGTAAACAACAAAACTGTGCGATGATCTTACAACATATAGCTGTGAAGTGATTCCTCTATTACATTATATAATTTGATTTCTGAAAACTAATCTTCATCGGTCTCATCGTCAGTCTCCGATACGGTCGTCTTAAATGTTCAATACTGATTGCAGCAGTGTTCCCCACCTTCACAGCAACAGTAAGTAGTACATGGAAGTCTGTCTGTGCGACAGCTACAATTACCCTTTGAACATGGTTTTGTGGATTTACACCCACAGGCGACAAGCTGAAGTATTGAGTTAAGTGCAACCTATGTACAACCATATAACGGGACAGGAATATCCTCCTCTAGGGTCCACCCAAATTTTGACAGATCAGTTGAACATTTTGGGGGCTCATTTTTGTCGATCAGCAGCTGCCCAAAGAAGAACTTGAAGCCTCACACATTTTATGTGTTCTGCTGCACACTCGTCTGTTGGTGGGAGTGTTTTTATTTTAGGATGGTCCTTCCTTTTAACAAAAACCTTGTGTCTCAGAATGCTGAGAGATTCTACAGACTCTCCACCATACACAAGAGAGAAGAATTTCATACCGGCCTCCATCCATACACACTCTTCAGCTTCTACATCGGCGAATGCTCTCAAATTCAGATCAATCCTGAGCATCAGATTAATTGCTGATGCCTTGCCTTTGCCATAGGGATATGATACACTGTCACAACCTGATAATGCATGAACAGCCAAGAGGTCGTAAGATTTATCACGCAATTTCTCAGCAGTGGCATTTATGTCAATTATCTTGCCATTATGTTTTTTCATGGTAATTATACCCCACGCAACGAAGTTGCTGGGGTATAATGTTTTTGACTGGTCCGTCTGTCAGTCTGTCAGTCCTACTTGTTTTCCGGACTTTTTTTCTACACGCTTCCAGATATTGAGCTGATTTTTATGTGTACCCATACTATGTATGGTACGCATAATGCCGGCATCCGGGTTGACCATCCGTCATTCGTCCATCCTTTGTCCATCCATCTGTCCGTCCGTCCGTCCATCTGTCCGTCCAGTGTCCGTATCCATTTCTTTGGCATTCGATAACTTGAAAAATATTGCTTGGATTGTCAAGTTACTTTATATTTGTGTTCAGGATACTGATGTGCCGAGCTGTATAGTTATTGGTGTAAATCGGATAATTTGATCCTGAGATATTAACCCTTTATCCTTCAAATTGAAAATTCCTCCAGTCCTTTGGCATTCGATAACTTGAAAATTATTGCTTGGATTGTCCAGTTACTTTATATTTGTGTTCAGGTTACTGATGTGCCAAGCTGTATAGTTTTTGGTGTAAATCGGATAATTTGATCCTGAGATATTAACCCTTTATCCTTCAAATTGAAATTTCCTCCAATCCCTTTGGCATTCGATAACTTGAAAAATATTACTTGGATTGTCTAGTTACTTTATATTTTTGTTCAGATTACTGATGTGCTGAGCTGTATAGTTTTTAGTGTAAATCTGATGATTTGATCCCCAGATATTAACCCTTTATCCTTCAAATTAAAAACTTCTCCAATCCCTTTGGCATTCGATAACTTGAAAAATATTACTTGGATTGTCAAGTTACTTTATATTTGTGTTCAGGTTACCGATGTGCCGAGCTGTATAGTTTTTGGTGTAAATCTGTTATTTTGATCCTGAGATATTAACCCTTTATCCTTCAAATTGAAAATTCCTTCAATCCCTTTGGCATTCGATAACTTGAAAAATATTGCTTGGATTGTCAAGTTACTTTATAATTGTGTTCAGGTTACTGATGTGCTGAGCTGTATAGTTTTTGGTGTTAATCTGATAATTTGATCCCAAGATATTAACCCTTTTTCCTTCAAATTGAAAATTCCTCCAATCCCTTTGGCATGAGATAACTCAAAAAATATCAATCCGATTGTCATGTTACTTTATATATTTATTCAGGTTACTGGTGTGCTGTGCTGTATAGTTTTTTATGTAAATCTGATAATTTGATCCGGAGATATTAACCCTTTATCCATCAAATTAGACACTCCTCCAATCCACTTCTATATGTACCCATACCTTGTATGGTGTACATAATGTCGGCATCCGTGGTGGCCCTCCGTCATACAGCTTTCTACTAGTTGCGCGTATGGGTACACATCTGACGATTTCATCGGCCTATTTTTGGTATGTGAGTTTAATATGGTGGCCTACAGATCAAGTTTGCATTTTTTTCCGCTCCACTGATTTTTACCGAAATTACGGCCCTTCGACTCTGAAAAGTTCATCAAAATTACAGTTTTCCGGACTTTTTTTCTACATGATTCCAGATATTGAGCTGTTTTGGGGTATGTTAGTCTAACGTGGTGGCCTACAGAACAAGTTTGCGTTTTGTTCAGCTACACTGATTTTGACCGAAATTACGACCCTTGGACTCTGAAAAGTTCATCAAAATTACAGTTTTCCGGACTTTTTTCCTACACGCTTCAGATATTGAGCTGATTTTTGATATGTTAGTCTAACATGGTGGCCTACAGAACAAGTTTGGGTTTTGTACCGCTCAACTGATTTTTACCAAAATTACGGCCCCATAGACTTCGAAAAGTTCATCAAAATTACAGTTTTCCAGGCTTTTTCTCTGCTTGAATTCTTTCAATACCGTTGAAACTACAGAACACTGTTTTCTGCAGTATTCCTAGAATCTATGTTTATTTTTAAAAAAATGATTAGAGCTTGAAATATTGGGGCGCGTGGGGTATGTGAGCGTTCTCACTAAGGTTCTATATTTTTCGCAGCTGGACGGTAATGCCAGTAGAAACACACAAGAAGGACAAAGGTGTCTGTGTCATCGGTCAGAATTTGGATGTTCCCCTTTTGTGGCAACATCTTTAACAAATAACTAACTATTTTCACATCAGCTTCCTCGTGGTGGTATTCGGTATACCTCCAATCAACTGCAGCCACAGATTGATTATTTCAGTCTCGCACAAGTTTCTGATAAGGGCTGCTTTGTTTTTCTCACTTTTCAAAATGACGTCTTTAGCTTGTAGTATAGTATTACTATTTAACACATATTCTTCAGGTGTCACAACTTTATCCCGTCTCTGACGTTCGTGAGATTTTATTGAGTGTTCATGAGACTGCTGAAATATTATGAATGTGTCATGCGATTTGTTGAATGATCTCACAAAGTTATCAGCAAAAGTATTGAGGGTAGTATTCCTTGGCCATACACACTAAAAACTAAAGTGTTAAAACTGACACTTTCAAGGTGTTAAACCCATTCTAACTCTTAGAGTTTGATTTTAACACTCAAAGTGCAATGCTCTAAGCACTTAGACATTACAATCGTCAGACATCTAAAACTTGAATGGATGGCACTTCCCATGTGTCTAGCATTGGTGGTTCTTCTAGAATCGTCCATAATTTGATTTGCGCTTGGTGGGTACATAATTAAAAGGACACAATGCAGATGACGCGGATCAGGCTCGAGAGTTCGAGTCTGATCCGCGTCATCTGTGTTGTTTCCTTTTAAGTGTCGCGACATTACACTTGTCAAGTGGTATTATTGTCAACACCTGTCAAGTTCTGGGATATATACACTTGAACAAAGTGCTAGTTCAGCACTTAGTGTTAAATACAGCACTTCAAGTGCAATTTTTAACGCTTTAGTTTTTAGCGTGTAAGGTGTGGTAGATGGGCTTCATTTCCATCAACTAGTTCAAGGTCCACTGGTCCAAGTAGAGTTGGTGTAATAACCGCCAACTTCTCAACCAGTATGACTTTGGTGCCTTTCTGCATATCACCGTATTCATCAAAGAGAGCCGATGGGACAGGGCAAAGCTCATATTTCAAGATGTCAGAAAGAGAAATACTCATGTTCTGTGAGTGAGATAACAAGTAAAGCAAGCATATAATTTTTCCATGTCATTTTTATTAGCATCTCCAGCATTTGTTTTTTTCTTCAACATTTGCATTGTGTGAACTTTTTTCTGAATGGGAGTATGGAATCCACTAGGTAGGGAAGCAATAAATTTGAGAGACATCGCTTGTCCGATTTCAAGGGCATTGTCTGCGTTCACTTCCTGTGGAGCTATTCTCCCATTTATTATATTTGACACTGTCACAGTTGTTGTTGTGGCTCTGTCGCTATTGGATTTATATGTTTCTGCAACTCTTCGCGAATCTTATTCCTATCTATGGCATCCAGTTTTCTTCGACTCTCTGTCTCCTCTTTGTGAGTGTTGGTCTTCTTATCATGGGAATCTGCTTGCTCCTCATATGCATTGTCCATAAGCAATGAAAGTGTGTTACATAGGTGATGAGACAGAATCCATTCAGATACTTGTTTAGATGAGAGCGACTTGCCAACTAAACCACCCTTTGACTTTCCATAATGAATATAAGTTTGTTCACCAAATTGGTCAAGAAAAACAGAATTCCAAACTCCATCACGGTAATGACAGACATGCTCACCGTCTAAGAATGCTTTTAGCATTGTGCTTGTTAAGAGTGTCGACATATCCAATACATGCCAGGATATGTACCTAGCATAATTCAAATGATTCGCGGCGAAGAAGTATGGGAGCATTCTATTTAATGCATACATATGCAGCAGCCAGTCACCTTCTCTCTCTGCACAGAGATAGAGATGTATAACTATAACAGACATTATCAAACAATCAACCCAAAGACGACCAAGACGTGATTCTCGCACTTGCTCAAGTTCCTCTTCCATGGCTTCAACAGTTGTTTTGCCGGATAGGATAAGCAGTTCAAGAAGTGCACACACAACCATATGTAAACCCCTGACAGCTTTTGGCCAAGCATGTCCATTGAGCATATTTGGAACTCCCTTAAATGTCACGCATAGAAGTTCTTCTGTGCCACTGCCATTCATCAACATTCCTATACAACCAATAAATGACATCAGTGTATGCATTCCTCCTGGTCTGACCAATAAGTGATTGAAGCGATTTAAATACGTCCACTTTATCTGCATTATCACCTTGAACAATTGCATATCTGCAGATAGGTGAATGTATGGCTGCCCTTGTTGTCTCATTAAATCGTCAATAAAATTTAAAGTTGTCAGGACTGTGTCTGGGTGAGCTGGAGGGGAATCAATGTATCATTAGCTTCTACAAGTTTCAGTGTCAATGGGAGGTGCCTTTGGAAACAAATTATACTAGCGCACCCACTTACGCATAGAACAACGAGGCTCTGTGCGAAATGATTCTCGAGGTTACGAATTAATCGGGCCCTATCCATGCGATTTATGTCACTATCACCACTGGACTCAGAATTCTTAATCTCGGAAGAATCTTGGGTGGATGGGTATGCAGAAGATAGTTCGCTGAAAGTCAAGGTAGACATCATATATTTCAACAGAGTTCCAGATATTTTTATACTGTACCAATGACCCAGACATAGCTGGTGCTAACTCTTAAAATATAGGGCCAAACACAAATTTTGCCCCCCAATCCCCAAAATTTGCATCTAAAACTAAAGAAAACATGTCCTGAAAGGCCCTCCACACCTCGCCCCCACTGCGCATGCGCAGTGTCAGGGACGTTCCGAAATTGGCGCCATTTATCATTCTAAGTTTGGCCCTTCATCAGTTAACATCTGACTGATCTTTGTGCTTTTAAATCTCAGTTTAAATGATGCCAGACACATAAATATTAGTGAAATGGTGATTCTAAGGAGGATAGAGAAGGAGGAGAGGAAAAGAATGTGTGACAGAATATTATCAGGGCTGTAACTTAAAATTTTTTAATGAAATTATGTTAAGTTACCTATTTTCAAGGCAGCAGCCATTTTGTTGTCATTCTGATTATTTAGTTACACTGTTTTTTCAAGTGTTTTCCTCTCTCCCTGTCCTTTAAGTCCCCCTTGCTATTCTCCCATGCTTTTGGCATAGTTTCTGTAATTATTATTACTAAAATTTCTTGGGAGTTTTAGCTGAATAACAGAATGAATTCTGTTCTTTCCCCATGTTTACGTCTTCACCTACGGGTGGTTAGGCGTTGTGTTCTGCATCTACCATCTGATGTTCTGCAGTTTCTTCCCTGGAAGTCTCTGTTTTGCATCAGATAGTGTATTTTTGGTAACTGATTTCGGGCCTGGGTGCCTGGAGTCTTATTTTAGTGTTTTTACACTCATTGTTTACATTTACAACAGCCCTCTGTGTGAGGGGGGGATTTCTAAATAATAATATCTTTATGTTATTTTAATCATAACTAGATACATTATTATTGTTCGTAAGTGTTGAATAAATTGTTTAAAATATTTTTAAAATTTTTGTCCACACTTAGGCTTGGGATCCATTGGGGCTCAACGTTACTTTTCAGAAACTTGGGCTGTTCTGAAAAAATATTTTTTCAAAATATTTTGATTTCAATTATTTTTTCTATATTAATGGATCATATTATTATTATGTATTTTGATTGCCAGGGGTTAGTGCGAGTACCAGGACTTGTTTTCTTTTCACATTGAAAGGATATTGATCAATTGTTTTAAGAGGAAGTCTTCCTCTGACTTTATTATCATTCTATATGTGGTCAGTGTACTCGCATTAACTCCTGTTCTGTATCGTATGATTTCGATGACAATATGGGAAGCGTATGTCACGGTATGTTGTTGGGGATTTGGACACTCCGGTCCTTTCCCCGCAGGGTCACTCTACTTTATCAATTTCTATTTCAGACGATCAAGATTAGGGTGATGTATCTGTGATGTCTTCCAACAGTGTGCCTCCGTCGTCACAATTAATGAAGGGCTAGCGGAAAAGTGCTCATGTAATACGCCAATTGCCTAAGAGGACCCTAGTAGGTTCGACGGCCTTTGACGTCCGCTAGCTCGCCCGGTGTAGCGTCCATTCACCGAATGGTTCGGCAGCCGGGTTCGTCCGTTGCGGTCTAGAAGGAATTTTGGGGTGATGCGAGCACTATAAAATTAACTTAATGCACACCCAGTGACGGCGGATCGGAGGGAGAACGGAGGAAGCCTTTTAGTCCGGTTCATAGCTCGTTCCGGTCCATCCGGACGGCAAGCGAGAGAGGCCCCTCTCTCGTTCAACAACATCTGGCCCCAGATGTTGTGGTACAAAATGTGTCGCTAGCGGAGCATACGTCCGTCGCTCGGGACGCTCCGTTGTATAGGCAGTCCGCTGAGACTGCTAAGGCTTCCTCTTCTCGTCAGCGCACACGACCGCACCTTGGCTGCGTGACCGCCGATATATTACCAGCTTCGCCGATCAAGGATTCTTCGGCGACCAGGTCACACCATCCGGCAGCCAGGGATTCGAGACCGATGGACTCCGGACGTTCGCATAGGAAAAGTATGCGGGAGCCATCTGATGCGGAGCTGCCCTCGGCGAAGCAGCGATAGACTGCGCCTCCGCAGGTCTCGACGCCGGACATTCTTGTGCACATAGCACAGCTTATCGCAGCATCCCAGCAGCCGACAGAAACGGTGTCGGATCGAGAATTATCCGACAGCGCTGGGTCGGTAGCCGGGGACATGAGGCCTGCAGACTCCGGACGTTCGCATAGGAAGTGTGCGGGAGTCAACGTACACGGAGCTTCCGGCGGCAATGCATCGTAAGTCCGGTACTGAACAGGCCTCGGGAACGGACGTGCTTTCCTTAATAGCACAGTTTATCGCAGCATCCCAGCATCAACTGAATCTGTCGCATATATTTTATCCGACGATGCTGGGTCGGGACGCTCCGCGGAAGCGGGTACGGACGTCCGAAAGTTTCATCCGGTCCGACGGGATACCGAAAGGGATTCGGAGGATTTCAAGCTTTCCCTTTCGGAACAACATATGCTGCGATGCCGGATAAGAAACTGATAGCGTCGGTGGACTTAGAAATTTTTGGTTCGGTTCAGGGACATCGTCCCTCAGTTCCGACATAGTCCAATAATGTCACACAAACTTTCGAATTATTGAACGACGCTATATATATTATTATTTTATGCTTGCTATCCAAGCATTTCTGGTTTCTTGTTCGAAGAGTTATGGAGATGTCTTTCAAAAGTGTGCCTCTGTCGTCATAGTTAATGAAGAGTTAGCGGCAATAAGTGCTCATGGAATATGTCTATCGCTTACGGAGTGACATTCGCTAGCTCACCCGGTGTAGCGTACATTCATCGAATGGTTCGGCTGCCGGGTTCGTCCGTTGCGGTCTAGGAAGGAGATTTGGGTGATGCGAGCACTTTAATTACTTTAGTACTCACCCAGTGACGGCAGATTGAGGACAGATCGGAGGAAGCCTGTTAGTCCGGTTCCTGGCTTGTCCAGGTCCGTCCGGGCTGTGAGCGAGAGAGGTTCCTCTCTCGCCCAACAACATAGGGGACCGCATGTTGTGGTTCAGATATTTTACATTCGGAGCATATGTCCGTTGCCCGGGACGCTCCGTTATATAGACAGTCTGAGAGACTGTCTTTAATGCTTCCTCATCCTCACAGCAGGGCACACAACCGCACATTGGCTACGTGACCTCGAGTATCCGATCAGTTTCGGCATTCAGTGATTCCACGGCGAATAGGTCGCGCCATCCGGTAGCCAAGGGACACGAGGCCTATACACTCCGTTCGCTCGCATATTGGAAGTATGCACGGGGTAACGATCTCGGAGCTTCCAGCGGCAATGCATCGTAAGACCGCTTCTCCTCAGGCCTCAGTGACGGACGTGCTATCCGAGTTAGCACAGTTGTTTCGCAGCATCCCAGCAATTGACAGTTTCTCGGTCGAATCAGGAATTATCCGACGGCGCTGGGTCGGTGCGGTCCGCGGTTGCATCAGCTACGGACGACTGAACGCTTTATAGGGTCCGACAGGATGGCGAAAGGGATTCGAAAGATTTCGAGTTTTCCCTTTAGTAGTATCGGAAGATGCCTTTCATATCTTCTGGCATTATCTTCCAGTGATTATTAGTTCGGACTTCATTGCTGCGATCTTGGATAAGAGACTTATAGCGTCATTGGACTCGGTTTTTTCGATCGGTACAGGGACATTGTCCCTGACTTACCGACGCAGTCCAATATTGTCATTACATGTGTTTTATTTTTCGACGCTATATATATATATATATATATACAAGCCTGCTACTAAGCATGATAGTTTAGTTTCTTGTCCGCGTTGCTCATTTCTGCCATTTTATCATTTTTACAAATAGTTTATTTTGGCAGAGCAGGGCATACCGAGAGTTCATATGCGTCTAGACGGTGTGATTAAAGACTGCATATATTCTTTTTCGCCGTTTATGTCTTTTCCAATTTCAATGTTGGGAACGACATTATGTATAGTAGACTTAACTTAGACGCTTTATTATACGTAATCCGCCTTACTGAGGCGTTATCATTACGTCTTCAAGAAAAGATTTACGGGATATTATTCTCAATGTAATTTCTTTTGAGGGCAGTAGTTTGTTCACGTATAACTCCGCCCTTCAGTGGCTGATTGGAGTTGGTTAGACGTGACGCAGCCCTAGCTACATCCACACGCGTGGATAGTAAGGTTAAGAACTCTCTCAGAGTCGCTTCGTTCTCGGAGGAGCTTCTCTTCGACGGCAACTTTCCGGCAATCCATGAATTGCTCGATTTCTACGTTCTCTTGTCTATCTAGTGTTACAAGAGATTCAGACTGGGGCAAACATTCGGTGGTTGACTCAGAGAGTGCCGCCGCAGTTGCCGGACCCGAGTGTGGCTGTTATGACGGTTGCCAGTCAAACAGATTGGGATATATACTGATCCCTACGGATTCGAAGTGCCAGGGTCTTTGGGTTCCGCAGTCTTTTAGCAATCAGTTTAACTTCCGCGGAATAATGTTTTTTAGGCTTGCTTTATGTCATTGCATGAACATTATTCAGAAACGCATGCCCAAATTCCTGTCCTTTAATTCGACAGTAGTGGCGTATCTCCGGAATCAGGGAGGCACTCTTTCGTTTCCGTTATTCAATTTAATGGAAAGAATCCGTCTGTTGGTTATTGTACACCAAGTTCAGTTTTGGTCCGTCATATTCCGGGTCGTCTGATTGTTTTATCGGACTCCCGTTCTCTTACGGGTCGCTTGTTGCTGTCAGAATGGACTCTCAACAAACAAGTATTCAATCAGATTTGCTATCTATGGGAGCGCCCAATGATGATTTATTTATGACACAGCTTGCTAATCAATTGCAGACGTATGTGTTGGCTTGTCCAGATCTCTGAGCTAATAGTGTTAACGCTCTATTGATCTATAGGACGGAATGATAGGATACGCGTATCCTCCGGCGCTGTTGTTTTAGCAGGTATTGCTAAGATAAACAACCACAATACATTTCTGTTGATAGCATCTCTATCTTCACAGAGATCATGAGTAATTTACTCTCTTGTCTACTGTGGGTCTTAACGTGAAATCTTCCTCTATGTGAGGATCTTTTTTCACTGGGTAAATCGTGTCATCTTTATCACAACCAGCAAGGTCGCAACCTTCATGTATTCCGTTGTGTGGTCCGTATTGCATTGTAAGCACTGTACTGGACGAGCTTTGGACGCGATTTCTTACTATAGGAGATCCTCTTCTTCGCTATTCTATGCGACTAAAGTGGAGGCTCTTCCGTCGTGGTGTGGGGATCATTATGATCATATTCTTGATCCCTCCATACTACTCATTGCTATTTTTTAGTATACTTGTTTCACAAGATCTACTGCAGCCTGTTATTATACCCCCGCTTCGAAGAAGTGGGGGCTATATAGGAATCGCCCTGTACGTCCGTCCGTCCGTCCGTCCGTCCGTCCGTCCGTACGTCCGTCCGTACGTCTTTCCGGACATGAAATTCTTGTGTGCGCAACTCCTCCTACATTTATCAATCAATTTGGACAAAACTTTTCAGACATCATCACTACTAAGTGAACATGCGCATATTCCAAGATTTTTGATCTGCGACAATCTTAACCAGTTTTTCTCCCTTTGACTTAGATTTATTGTGTCTTTCCATCCGAACAAATTCTTGTGTGCGCAACTCCTCCTACATTAATGAACCGATTTTGATGAAACCTTTCAAACATCATCTCTATTAAGTGAGCATGTGCATATTCCAAACTTTTTAATCTGCGACAATTTTAACCAGGTTATCTCTCTTGAACTTTGATTTAATATGGGTTTCTACATGAAATTCTTGTGTGTGCAACTCCTCCTACATTTATCAATCAATTTGGACAAAACTTTTCAGACATCATCACTACTAAGTGAACATGCGCATATTCCAAGATTTTTGATCTGCGACAATTTTAACCAGGTTATCTCCCTTTGACTTAGATTTATTATGTCTTTCCGTTCGAACAAATTCTTGTGTGCGCAACTCCTCCTACATTAATGAACCGATTTTGATGAAACCTTTCAAACATCATCTCTACTAAGTGAACATGTGCATATTCCAAACTTTTTGATCTGCGACAATTTTAACCAGGTTATCTCTCTTGAACTTTGATTTAATATGGGTTTCTGCATGAAATTCTTGTGTGCGCAACTCCTCCTACATTTATCAATCAATTTGGACGAAAGTTTACAGACATCATCACTACTAAGTGAACATGCGCATATTCCAAAATTTTTGAGCTGTGGCAATTTTAACTAGGTTATCTCCCTTTAACTTAGATTTATTATGGGTTTCTACATGAAATTCTTGTGCGCGCAACTCCTCCTACATTTATCAATCAATTTGGACAAAACTTTTCAGACATCATCACTACTAAGTGAACATGCGCATATTCCAAGATTTTTGATCTGCGGCAATTTTAACCAGGTTATCTCCCTTTGACTTAGATTTATTATGTCTTTCCGTTCGAACAAATTCTTGTGTGCGCAACTCCTCCTACATTAATGAACCGATTTTGATGAAACCTTTCAAACATCATCTCTACTAAGTGAACATGTGCATATTCCAAACTTTTTGATCTGCGACAATTTTAACCAGGTTATCTCTCTTGAACTTTGATTTAATATGGGTTTCTGCATGAAATTCTTGTGTGCGCAACTCCTCCTACATTTATCAATCAATTTGGACAAAAGTTTACAGACATCATCACTACTAAGTAAACATGTGCATATTCCAAAATTTTTGAGCTGTGGCAATTTTAACTAGGTTATCTCCCTTTAACTTAGATTTATTATGGGTTTCTACATGAAATTCTTGTGCGTGCAACTCCTCCTACATTTATCAATCAATTTTGACGAAACCTTTCAAACATTATCACAACTAAGTGAACATACGCATATTCCCAAATTTTTGATCTGCGACAATTTTAACTAGGTTATCTCCCTTTAACTTGGATTTATTATGGGTTTTCAAATGGGATTCTTGTGTGTGCAACTCCTCCTACATTAATGAACCGATTTTGAATACATGTTGCACATTGTAAATGTGTTTTTCCAAATGTAAACCATATATGTGTGGGCTCTTTAAGTATTCAGTGCTGTTCTGTGGAAGGCCACATGCAAATACAAATTTCAACAACAAAAAATGATCTTCATGTATACATTTCCTGATACCCTTCGCCTACATGATCAGAAGTGCATTCCTCTAAAAACCCAAAGCGGGGGTATTAATCACCTTCAGTGATAGTTCTAGTTATTTAGGTTATAGGTTTATGTTACCTCATACCTATGCACTCTACGATAGTTTACAATTGAGTCTTTTGTCTCTTTATCTAAGTCAGTTAGTAACTTTTTGATAAATAGACTTAGAATCTTTAGATTAAATTCCTATACGGATTTTAACTTCGGTTCTTATTTAGCTAAGTAATCATTTGAGCCTCTGGAAACAGTAGTTTTCAAATTCTGACCTTTTAGACAGTAATTCTGTTGGTTTCTCTTTTACTGTAGAGTCAGTGAGTTTCATGCACTATCGATGGATGATTTTCACTTTCATAGTTTCGGAATCAATACTTCCGTTACTATTTAGGTTGGATTGTTGCATAAGAGTTAGGCTCCTATTATCCGGAACCTATTATTTTAAGGTCCTTCCGTCTTCGTATGGGCATAGGCCTTTACTCTTTCCGGGTACAGTTGATGTATTTATAAACAGATATCTGTTTATTACAAGGGCGTAAGCTTCTTCTGTCTTTGATGTCTAGTAGAAGGATGTTACGCTCCATTTTATTGTTAATGGATTCTATTAACTATCGGTACTGCTTGTGGTATATCATTGACTTAGCAGTTGTGCTTAAGATTTCGGCTCATGAAGTAAGAGTTCTTCTACTTCTTGGGCTTACATTAATAGTGTCGCTATTATAGATTTTTGAAGGCCGCTCATTGCGCTCAGCCATCCACATTCATGAATTTTTATCTTAGAAATATCGAGTCAATTTCTGGAGGCCTCTTTTGTTAGGTCTATTATCTACTGCTCAGAATGTCATTCACTTAACAGTTGCTACTACAGCTAGGTAGGCTGTCTGTTTCGGCAGTGTCTCCGTTCGGCTGCCCTCTTCGCTCTGGGCTATTTGACCCAGGGCAAGAAAAAGGGGGGTGGAGGGTGTTCCCTTGGGTCACCTGTTTTACTATGAAAACAAGGGGATACCTCCTCCGGAGTTAGTAATTCTGAGCTGTTATTGGGATGGTTGTTTAGTGAGAAGTTAAAATTCATTCAAGTCTTAGTTTTTAAAGTATAGCTTTGGAATATTGCATATGTCAACGGACATGATTATGCAATTCTCAGACACTTTTAGGAGTATAAGAGTCTCTATTCTCTAGACTTACTTTATTATTGGCTTACTTTAAAAATTATTAGTATAAGGATTATATTGGATATTAATAGAGTACATGGATGTATGAAGCTCAATTTTGGAAGGTGTTGTATCTTTCCAATTTATCATAAATAAGAAAGATACATGTAAGGCCTATTACTTCTTTTCCCTACAGGGGATGACTCTATTTTATTTTATTGAGCGTATTCCATTGTGCTCTATGTCCTTGGCCCTCCAGCCTTTTTACTATTCAGCTATGTCTGGGTCATTGGTACAGTATAAAAATGTTAAAAAATTTATAGTAATTTATATATTTTTTATACTTACCAATGACCCAGACGGGGATGGCCCTCCCAGGAGTTGGGAACTCTTGCCTCCCCGCTGAGTACATAGCGCTTACCAGGCACTGGTTATTAGAATGATAAATGGCGCCAATTTCGGAACGTCCCTGACACTGCGCATGCGCAGTGGGGGCGAGGTGTGGAGGGCCTTTCAGGTCATGTTTTCTTTAGTTTTAGATGCAAATTTTGGGGATTGGGGGGCAAAATTTGTGTTTGGCCCTATATTTTAAGAGTTAGCACCAGCTATGTCTGGGTCATTGGTAAGTATAAAAAATATATAAATTACTATAAATTTTTTAACTTTTGCGGGGTTATTTGCAAAATATAAACAACTTTCCTGAATGCGAGATCAGAGATATTCATTTCTTCATTTTCTGAAGGTTTATTGCTGCAGCTGGAACATTACGCTTTCCAAGAAAAGCAGTGTAGCAATCATCATGATACTGAGCATCTGCTGCATGTAGGTCAGAAATGGCACCATGGATTCTTTCACTAACTTCTGTGGCAAGATCATCCCCTCTTCGCTCACAGATATTAAGAAGGGTATGTTTTGCTTCCACACTTCTACATGTAACAACTTTCCTCCAACGACTCGGCGGGTGCTTTGGGTCTATTGGCTTGCATTCTTCACAACAAATTAAACACTGCTGTCTGAAACTAAACATGCGATGATCAGACCTCAACTTTGTAGGCGGGGCATCATCTGGAGATTGATTAGAACCCATACGTTTCAAGTATCGCCTTATGTGGTGTGTTGACGTGTATGTAGAGATGCATGCCTTGTGGAAAGTGATTTTCATATCTGGGTCAATTTCTAATTGCCTCTTCAATTCAACATGGTAAGTATCATTTCTCGCTCTGCTTGAAGAGATCACTTTATTTATTCTGTCTCTACCTCCAATGAGCAATTCGGCCTCCTTATCACACTTGAACAAGCAGCCAGATGAAGTCATTTTTAAACCTTGAAAGAGAGAAAAAAAGAATATAAATCAATCGGACGATATTGGTGTGAGCATGTGAATATTAGAAATCAATTCTACGTGAAAATACCTTTATTTTGACACCAAACATGGCATGTTTTTGTCTCAACATCATTCTGTCCAAATTACGACGTGGGGAAAAAAGGAGCATGGCATGTGACCTCGAAAAGAAAAAAAATGCCCATCAGTGCCACAGTGGCACCCATCGGATTCTCAAACAAGACATGTATATCTATCATTTACAGCAAAAAAATTGCATTAGTACCCTAGTTTACGCTCACTGTCATGTTTCTAGTCTGTTCTACTCGACTATAATGTGGTTGTGGGGTATCGGCCTCAGCCTTCCCCGACTTCAACTTGGCGAAGTCGGAAGTGGCTGCCGACTGAACCCCCTGCTGTGTCCTCTCAGCCGTTGAACACAGCAGTTTTTACCTGCAGTTATCTGCAGCGGTGTCTGGTAGTGTAGACGTGTGGTATCAGCCTCAGCCTTCCCTGACTTCAACTCGGCGAAGTTGGAAGTGGCTGCCGGCCGAACCCTCTACTGTGGTCTCTGCGCCGTCGAGTACCACAGTTTTGTCATTGGCATTTCCGTCCATCCATTCTGGTCATATGGCCAGTTTTGCAGGACCAACGCCTTCTGTGCAGCCTGGACCTTCTGCCCCACAGAGGTCCGCTGCGACTCTCCTGAGTTCCCGCTATGTTGATCCTCAGGGTGTGTCGTTCCCCTATACACGTCTGCCCTCAGATGTTTCGGCTGCCGAACTTCGGGTGTGTTCGAGGATCGTGACCCTTCGCTGGTTAAGAGGGTCAGGTGTGAAGCCACTTTGCTGGTTCTTCCCCATGTCGAACCTGCTGGTACAGGCAGTGAGCTTAGGAAGGCCCTCTCCTTACTCACTCAGGTTCTGTCCAAGCGCCTTCCCGTTGCTTCCAGCGAAGCAGCGAGTCATTTCCAGGCACCCCCTATGGCACCGCCTCCCGGGATTGGAAACAGGCCGCTTTCTGATCCCCCTGGTGTGCCTACACCATGGGAGGCGTCGGCTGGTTTGCCCACGATGGGCTATGTGTCTTCCGACTCCGGGGAGGAGTCAGACATCCTTGATGTCGAGAGACAGCAGTCTCTTGACTTGGGGGCAGCTCTTGACTTTGTGTTTGGGTTCCTTTCGGATCTCAAACCATCAAACCAGCCGACAGTGTCAGCCAGGCCGCGATCATCGGTCGCGCGCCTACAGCCTGTGGAGCAACCTGCTTCTAGGCATCTTCGATCGTGCCAGTCGGTACAGGTGGTTGAAGCATTTTCAGCCTTGGACTCAAAGCTGAGTTCCAAGGCTATGAAGGCTCCATTCTTCACCAGGGTTGACACCTTTTTGCCTCCGGTGCAATATCGTTACTACGATTTTGCCTATCCGTCAGTCTGCCAGACTTTGACGGTTTTGGATCAGGACTCAACTCCTTCAGGCTCTGGAGTCCATGTCGGGCTTATCGAGAGAAATGCTGGGTATGCTTTCTCTCTCCGATCACGTCGTCTCTGCCTTAGCTGCCTATCTGCCTCCAGATAGGTTTGACGATGTACAGGCTCCTTTGTGTTTGCTGTCCAAGGCGATCATGCATCTTACTCACACGCATGCCTGTGACACAGCTATTTTGGAACTAGTTCGAAGAAACAGGCCGTTTCCTTCCTGAGGGGCAGCGCGCTGCTCTTCCATCTGCTTCTTTGGCAGGTCCGCTACTGTTCCATAGGTTCTGTGTCAACGGTCTGGATGACGTCCTACGTCATTCCAAAGATCAGCTGCTGCTTCATCAGCTTGATCGGCCTTCTTGGGGAGGCAGGGACCGTTCAGAGCCTAACAAGTACCCTTCTGCTTCCTCTGCGAAGCAAAGAGCTGATCCTTCTGCCACTGCTTCTACTTCTTACTCACAGGATAAGGGTAAGTGTCGGCAGGCTAGAGGGTAGTCTCAGGATTCTTCATTCAGTAGAGGAGGTGGTTTCTCCTCCCGCAGGCCTCGTCGGGGCTCGAACTGAAGGGCCTCACCTCGATTCGTCCCAGGTTGGAGGAAGGATAGCAGAGTTCGCAGACTGTTGGGCCACCATCACATCCGATCCTTGGGTGTTAGATGTTGTTCGGTCCGGGCTGCGAATATCCTTCCGAAGGCACCCCACTCTGTCCAGCGTGCCTCTTCCAACCACAGTTCCTTCAGACATTTTACGTCGGGAGCTTTTGTCCACGGAGATAGACCATCTGCTGGCCGGAGGGGGGGGGGGTGATCGAGGTCGTCAAGAACATTCTGTCTGTGGACGGCCGACTCCGACCGGTTATCGATCTGAGTATCCTGAACCAGTCTATCATTGCTCCCAAGTTCAGCATGAAGACTTTCAGGTCGGTCCGCTGTTCCATTCCCCAGGGAGATTTTGCTTCCAGCATCGACCTGCGAGGCGCTTACTTTCACGTTCCGATTCATCGGGTGTCGCGGAAGTATCTCAGGTTCGCTTTTCTGGGGCGAGTTTACCAGTTGAAGGCCATGCATTTCGGCCTCAACCTGGCTCCTTGGGCCTTCACCTGACTGATGTCGCATGTGATAGCCTTCCATCGCACACACTCCAGGGTGACTACTTCGGCATATCTAGTTGATATCCGCCAGAGGCATTCCAATGCTGCCTTACTGGACATGGATGTCGACACTCTGTTGAGCTTGCTCACGCCGCTAGGATTCAGAGTCAATGAAAAGTCGGATCTGGTCCCTTCTAAGTCGTTTTGTCATCTGGGGATGGCCTTCTGCACTCAGTTCAATATGGTGGCGGTTCCCCAGGCCAGGGCTGTGATTCTCTCACCTTTTGCTCTGACTCTGTCCGAGTCCACATCTACGACAGCACGGGGTATTCTCCGGCTGCTCAGTCTTTGCGGTTCGGTGACGGATCTCATTCCTCTAGGTCAGCTGCATGTCAGACCTCTCCAACACTTTCTGCTCTGTCGTTGGAGGCCGAATGTCGATTCACTGGATCTAGTGCTTCAGTTCCACCTTCTCCACTGGACTCATGTTCAGTGGATCACGCAGGGTGTTCTGTTGGACTTACCCACGTCCAATCGCGTTCTGACGGCAGATGCCAGCGATCTCGGATGGGGTGGGACGTTGGATCCTTTGGGATGTGGGACCAGGATCGGGCATCTCTACACATCAACCAGAAGGAGCTTCTTGCTCTTTTTCTGAGTTTCAGGCAGTGGATCCCTCACCTGTCGAATCGTCAGGTCCTTCTGTTGTCTGACAATTCGACAGTGGTTGCTTACATTCGGAACCTGGGCGGCACGCACTCCGTTCCAATGTACGAATTGGCTTGGGATTTTCTACTGCTCACTGAGGATGTCAACGCCGGGGTGGTTGTTTGTCACATTCCTGGTTGTTTGTCACATTCCCGGTCGTCTGAAATGTCCTAGCCGACTCCCTGTCCCGACGGGGCAGGTTCTTTTCCACCGAGTGGATGCTCCACATGGCGGTGTTCCATCGATCTCTCTGCGACTCGTTGGAACCATCAGGTGGACACTTCGTGTCCAGATGCTCTGGCTTTTGCCGTGGACACTCTGGCCCTCCTTTGGGACGGTCTTGTTGGCTACGCCTTCCTGCCGGTTCCGATTGCACCTCAGGTTCTAGCCCAGATATGAACCTGCAGTCGTTGAATCTTTTCGATCACACCCCTGTCGCCTTGGCGGGTGTGGATCAATCTGCTCCGCTGTCTGTTAGCAGCGGTTCCGGCATGTCTCCCTCTACGTCGCGACTTTCTTTTCCAAAGTCACCCGAGGAGGTTT
Source organism: Pictodentalium vernedei (assembly GCA_031216915.1). Classification (NCBI taxonomy): domain Eukaryota; kingdom Metazoa; phylum Mollusca; class Scaphopoda; order Dentaliida; family Dentaliidae; genus Pictodentalium; species Pictodentalium vernedei. Next base: position 477,277,536 of record CM062290.1, read on the forward strand.
CAAGTTGACCCGATTTCATTGTGCCATCGCGCATGTCTTTTATCGGGTCCTGTCTCCTCTGTAGTGGTTTTTAGAGACAAGCAGTGGAGTTGCTTTTCTTCTTCAAGGAGGCACTCACTCCACTGGTTTAGCCTCTGTGGCTCAGTCGACGATTTTTCTGTCGATGGTGTGCGATCACTCTGTTGCTTCTGTCACTTCTTCGATCACACCGATTACGGAGTTTCTGGTATATGTTTGTTTCTGGGGGTCTCCAACAATGGGTACTCATCCATGCTTTGGAGACCTTTTCATATGTGGTACCGCATTGTTTCGACACTCATCCTTGCCTCTCCAAGCTTGTTCAGCTCTTTTCTTTGAAAAGGCCTAGGACTTTGCAGTTTACTCCAAGATGGACACTTTCTTGGGCTCTGCTTGGGGGGGGGGGGGGGGGGGGGGGGGGGGCATTCGCACCTTTATCCTGGATGGATATGCATTTTCTCACATGCCAGATCTCTCCTGTATCCATTTCTCGATGGATTTGTCTTGCTATTCGTCCAGCTTCCGCTCGTTTAGCTACTGGTGATTGTATTACCAGTTGTTTTTCTGCCACGAGGTGCGTGCATTGTCTTCCTCTTTTAATAACTCTGTCATGTTGTCGGATGACTGATGTTATACTGGCAGCCTTCTGGAGAAATGCTACATTCTCCTTTTATCTGCGACAGTTGCAGGAGCCGACAGAGAACCTTGGGGCCCTCTTTCTTTGGCTCAGTATGTTGTTTTACAGAGTCAGTTGCAGCTCCATGCTGTTAGTGCCCTTTCTGTCTGTGCGTCGCACTTCACCATATGCCTCATCTTTTATTGTCTTTTACTAATGTTTGTGATGCTATGGTTTGATAGGCCTAGGAATCTCTTCCTCTGTCCACGGTTCCCGTGCAATTGAGTTATGTGTGGGTTGGTTATGTGATTCCCTCCTCCTATTGTCTATTCAGCCTGTAGTAAACAATTGTAAGGTAGGTTGATAAGAAATATAAATTTTATAGTAAATTTCCTTTCTTATTATACCTACCGCAATTGTTTGCATGGAGGCCCCCCTGTCTTCTTTTTCGGTTAAGAATCCTTCCTCCCTGCTAATCACATACCTCCTATGTTGGCGGACTCAGAAGAATGGGTTGCTAACTGCTTGCGCACTGGTTAACGCAAGTCGTGGAATTGTACTAAGAGAAGAGCGTCCCTTACTGGGTGTGCGCCGATGGTGCTCGACCCAGTTTTGGCATATTTTTTCGTGGTGTTTTTACACTACTTTTCTTTCCCAAATCTCTTGGGAAAGATTAAAATAGAGAGTATTTCATCTGAGTTAGGTTCTTCCACTGTAGTGCAAGCCTGTAGTAAACAATTGCGGTAGGTATAATAAGAAAGGAAATTTACTATAAAATTTATATTTCTATAGCTTAACCTTAATACTTTAGAAGCAGTGGGCATGGTGTATGGTTGAATTTTGGATTGAAATTAAAAAAGCCGTATTGTGTTAAAGATAAAAAATAAACACATATAAGCATGTCTAGTCAGTGAGTAAGCATATAGGTGGGTAAAGTATAAGAGTGGGAAAGTTATATGGGTTGGTTTGATATTTTCGAGACGTTGAATGAACTTGTACTTGGCAGCAGATTTCAGATGCAAAGTTGACACAAAGTTAGGTGAGTTTTTCCGACCCAGTGATGTCCCACAGAAATTAATGTCAAACAGTTTACCGGGCACTGATAAATAAGAAATTTGTTGCAAAAAAAAAAAACATAACCAAGAATAAATGAATAAAACGTACTGGTAAGTATGTTGGATGAATTAAGTCAACAAAGTAATATTTTGATACTCTGTTGTTATTCGAAAATGGGAGAGTCAAACAAGTGGGGAACCTTAAATCACTTGTTCAAAACACCTGCACATCAAGGGAGAGTACTCAAAACTTTTCTTAGACGATAATAGGTGGAAATGTCTGATATACACAGGTCATTCAAACAGTTCTCAACAATGACAACTGTATGACTCCCAGTGCATGAATCAAAGTGACAAAATGCATCTCTATCCAAGCTATTTGCATCGGGATTCACGATGTGATACCGCTTATTTTGTTCCCAGTACAGAAATGAATTCCCAACAAGTGAATTGAGAATATTTCGGAGCAGATTGGGAAAAAACTGACTATTTCTGATTGGGGATGGGGCCAATATTCGGCCCCTGTCATCCGTTAAAAAAATCTCTGGACCCTGGTTGTTGAAAGTGTCTCTAAACCATAGTACCCCTTGTAAACCCTGGGAAGTTAAGCACTGCTTGTTTACTGTGGTTTTATTGGTAAAATAGGACCCAGTAACTAATGGCTGGGGTAGGGCTGTCGCGACTATCATTTTTTGTAATCGACTAATCGTGACCAGTAATTGACGGTTAGTCGATTAATAGTCGCTTCCCATGATTTTTTAGCAAATCATTCTTCTGTTCGTAAAACTCTGAAAATGACAATGGCACCAGTGTGTTCAGACGAAGTGGGGTTGTGGGAACAACAAATCGGTCCCGACTGAAGCTACATGTAGTCCAATCTTGGACCCACAGTCCGTAATATAATTTTGGGGGTTGGTACGTCCTGTAGGACGTACCAACCCCAAAAATAATATTACTGACTGCGGGTCCAAGTTTGAACTAGATTGAAGCCGATGAATTAAAATGAATTTACCAAAGAACGTTCCTGCATATGTTTCCTTTCTGCAATAAGTTTCTCGAAATTTTGAACATTGAGATCTATGCATTCCCTCGTCAGTTGTTAAAATTGGATCTTAGTCTGAAGTTCCGAACTTTGAGAAGTGATCTGACGTTCTGACTTTCGTCATAATTTTGTCACTTCCGCGCTTTGGGTTTTCCAATGGGTGCATTCGTGTGTACAAGACTGGAGAAATTCAGAAGAATCTATTCTCGAGTAACTGTGAGTGTTCTTTCTTACATAGTCAGTGACAGTCGTAGTCTTCCGGATATGAATGTTAACTATGGTTAGATATTTAAAGTTATTCACCTTCATTGATCATTCACCTCACAAAACAATGCAATTTAGCCCCGACGTGTAGTAGACGTGTACCACCTTGAAAATGAACGACGATAGACTAAAAATAAAAAACGTCGACTACTTCAATAGTCGACGGTTAGTCGATTAATCGAATAATCGCGACAGCCCTAGGCTGGGGTGGAAGTCATCAAAAATGAGCAACATGGGTATAAACAATTGGCTGGACTTGACTTTATATTCATGTTGTTGTCACAAATAGCCATTGTGCCGAAATATGTAAGCATAAACACCAATAAATAATATTGAATTAAATCGCAATAAAAAAGAAATTGGTTGGGCTAAATGATAACAAATGTATTTCATAGGGTTCATGATATCAAAACTTATTTTACAGGATGTAGATATAATGTGGAAAGGTGGCGATGAAATGCAACATGAACCTGGGGGACCATCTGTGGCATATGACTCGGCCCATCTTCATCTTGGTTAAGGAATACATGTAAATATCACTTGTAGATAGATTTTGTTATTTCCATTTTATTTCATCATTATTTTTACATGTTTATGGCTTTGCTGCCATTGGAAAATAAACCTTGAATTTTTAGTGATAAAAAAGAGGCAGCTTAGTCCATTTTCAATCAAACATTCTTTCGGTTTTGTTATCACCCCTTTTTTGGAACAATATACTGCCGGAGTCTCAAATGTACATCAAATTACACAAGAATATGCTGTGTTTATTACACCAACATAATATTAGCAGCTGTTAAAAATTTTAAGCTAAAATTAAACAGTTTGCCAGGATGGACGCAATTAGTGGGTGCCGGGTAAATAATAGCTTTCGGCAAAAATGACACCTTCCTCATAGTTGTAATTAAAGTAACAATCATGGGTTCCTTGGAATTTAATTTGAGTCCCCAAAGTTCAAAAACAATGTGACTCGGATGAATACAATGGTTTAGGTAAGGTATAAGATTCCACCAGATTATCAGCCAATTAATACTGAGGAATGACCATTCCGACCAATGACCAAGGGGACTACTTTACTTGGCATTATTGAGCAGTGACGTGCCTCAATTAATGCAGTCGCTTTGTCTTCATTTTTCTTTCAAATAAGTTTTGGTGCGAGGCACATCATTTTCAAAAATTCACCCACCACCGTCCCCTATCTTACACCTTTCTCTCACACTTTTTATCTACAGCCATAATTGTGTACCTGCTCTCCCCTCCCTTCTTCAGAGCTCCGTTCGAAATTTGATTTCCCACATTGCGTCTGCCCTACAGTTAAAACTAGAAGTCCTGTCACGAATAGTGCGCTTATCTAGGCTTAATTGCGCGTTGGAACTGCGCGTAATTGCCATATCGAATGACATCCAAAGCACATTGTATTAACATCCTGCACTCAATGCAACAGAACGTCATGGTCAAAGGCCAGTGACTTTAGTCAGCTGGGACACATTCAGGTTCCTATAAAAAATGAAACGAGCCCAACTATTGTGTTGACTCAACCAAGGAAACCCTCCTTTGAGCCTATTATTGTTAGCACCGGGTTTCCAAACACTTCAGACATGGACACCAACTGCATTCTCTGAGCACTCAGTATTACAGTTTTTTCAGTCCAGGAACGATTTCTCAACATGACGATATTTGGATTTTTAAAACTTTCTGACGATATTACCAACAATATTTTTTTAGAACCAGCTGTACCCAATTAATTGAGAAACTGCCCAGCACAACAATGATTTGTACGAAGTTTTTGTGGATGATTCGTCGAAATTCAGGTCAAATTGACTATGGTTAGCAAGGGGAATGCATCTGTTTGATGGACAATCACCTGGCCAACAGGAAATTTATTTCAGTAAATACTTCTTTGGGCCTTCACCTGACTGATGTCGCATGTGATAGCCTTCCATCGCACACACTCCAGGGTGACTACTTCGGCATATCTAGTTGATATCCGCCAGAGGCATTCCAATGCTGCCTTACTGGACATGGATGTCGACACTCTGTTGAGCTTGCTCACGCCGCTAGGATTCAGAGTCAATGAAAAGTCGGATCTGGTCCCTTCTAAGTCGTTTTGTCATCTGGGGATGGCGATCTGCACTCAGTTCAATATGGTGGCGGTTCCCCAGGCCAGGGCTGTGATTCTCTCACCTTTTGCTCTGACTCTGTCCGAGTCCACATCTACGACAGCACGGGGTATTCTCCGGCTGCTCAGTCTTTGCGGTTCGGTGACGGATCTCATTCCTCTAGGTCAGCTGCATGTCAGACCTCTCCAACACTTTCTGCTCTGTCGTTGGAGGCCGAATGTCGATTCACTGGATCTAGTGCTTCAGTTCCACCTTCTCCACTGGACTCATGTTCAGTGGATCACGCAGGGTGTTCTGTTGGACTTACCCACGTCCGATCGCGTTCTGACGGCAGATGCCAGCGATCTCGGATGGGGTGGGACGTTGGATCCTTTGGGATGTGGGACCAGGATCGGGCATCTCTACACATCAACCAGAAGGAGCTTCTTGCTCTTTTTCTGAGTTTCAGGCAGTGGATCCCTCACCTGTCGAATCGTCAGGTCCTTCTGTTGTCTGACAATTCGACAGTGGTTGCTTACATTCGGAACCTGGGCGGCACGCACTCCGTTCCAATGTACGAATTGGCTTGGGATTTTCTACTGCTCACTGAGGATGTCAACGCCGGGGTGGTTGTTTGTCACATTCCTGGTTGTTTGTCACATTCCCGGTCGTCTGAAATGTCCTAGCCGACTCCCTGTCCCGACGGGGCAGGTTCTTTTCCACCGAGTGGATGCTCCACATGGCGGTGTTCCATCGATCTCTCTGCGACTCGTTGGAACCATCAGGTGGACACTTCGTGTCCAGATGCTCTGGCTTTTGCCGTGGACACTCTGGCCCTCCTTTGGGACGGTCTTGTTGGCTACGCCTTCCTGCCGGTTCCGATTGCACCTCAGGTTCTAGCCCAGATATGAACCTGCAGTCGTTGAATCTTTTCGATCACACCCCTGTCGCCTTGGCGGGTGTGGATCAATCTGCTCCGCTGTCTGTTAGCAGCGGTTCCGGCATGTCTCCCTCTACGTCGCGACTTTCTTTTCCAAAGTCACCCGAGGAGGTTTCAAGTTGACCCGATTTCATTGTGCCATCGCGCATGTCTTTTATCGGGTCCTGTCTCCTCTGTAGTGGTTTTTAGAGACAAGCAGTGGAGTTGCTTTTCTTCTTCAAGGAGGCACTCACTCCACTGGTTTAGCCTCTGTGGCTCAGTCGACGATTTTTCTGTCGATGGTGTGCGATCACTCTGTTGCTTCTGTCACTTCTTCGATCACACCGATTACGGAGTTTCTGGTATATGTTTGTTTCTGGGGGTCTCCAACAATGGGTACTCATCCATGCTTTGGAGACCTTTTCATATGTGGTACCGCATTGTTTCGACACTCATCCTTGCCTCTCCAAGCTTGTTCAGCTCTTTTCTTTGAAAAGGCCTAGGACTTTGCAGTTTACTCCAAGATGGACACTTTCTTGGGCTCTGCTTGGGGGGGGGGGGGGGGGGGGGGGCATTCGCACCTTTATCCTGGATGGATATGCATTTTCTCACATGCCAGATCTCTCCTGTATCCATTTCTCGATGGATTTGTCTTGCTATTCGTCCAGCTTCCGCTCGTTTAGCTACTGGTGATTGTATTACCAGTTGTTTTTCTGCCACGAGGTGCGTGCATTGTCTTCCTCTTTTAATAACTCTGTCATGTTGTCGGATGACTGATGTTATACTGGCAGCCTTCTGGAGAAATGCTACATTCTCCTTTTATCTGCGACAGTTGCAGGAGCCGACAGAGAACCTTGGGGCCCTCTTTCTTTGGCTCAGTATGTTGTTTTACAGAGTCAGTTGCAGCTCCATGCTGTTAGTGCCCTTTCTGTCTGTGCGTCGCACTTCACCATATGCCTCATCTTTTATTGTCTTTTACTAATGTTTGTGATGCTATGGTTTGATAGGCCTAGGAATCTCTTCCTCTGTCCACGGTTCCCGTGCAATTGAGTTATGTGTGGGTTGGTTATGTGATTCCCTCCTCCTATTGTCTATTCAGCCTGTAGTAAACAATTGTAAGGTAGGTTGATAAGAAATATAAATTTTATAGTAAATTTCCTTTCTTATTATACCTACCGCAATTGTTTGCATGGAGGCCCCCCTGTCTTCTTTTTCGGTTAAGAATCCTTCCTCCCTGCTAATCACATACCTCCTATGTTGGCGGACTCAGAAGAATGGGTTGCTAACTGCTTGCGCACTGGTTAACGCAAGTCGTGGAATTGTACTAAGAGAAGAGCGTCCCTTACTGGGTGTGCGCCGATGGTGCTCGACCCAGTTTTGGCATATTTTTTCGTGGTGTTTTTACACTACTTTTCTTTCCCAAATCTCTTGGGAAAGATTAAAATAGAGAGTATTTCATCTGAGTTAGGTTCTTCCACTGTAGTGCAAGCCTGTAGTAAACAATTGCGGTAGGTATAATAAGAAAGGAAATTTACTATAAAATTTATATTTCTATAGCTTAACCTTAATACTTTAGAAGCAGTGGGCATGGTGTATGGTTGAATTTTGGATTGAAATTAAAAAAGCCGTATTGTGTTAAAGATAAAAAATAAACACATATAAGCATGTCTAGTCAGTGAGTAAGCATATAGGTGGGTAAAGTATAAGAGTGGGAAAGTTATATGGGTTGGTTTGATATTTTCGAGACGTTGAATGAACTTGTACTTGGCAGCAGATTTCAGATGCAAAGTTGACACAAAGTTAGGTGAGTTTTTCCGACCCAGTGATGTCCCACAGAAATTAATGTCAAACAGTTTACCGGGCACTGATAAATAAGAAATTTGTTGCAAAAAAAAAAAACATAACCAAGAATAAATGAATAAAACGTACTGGTAAGTATGTTGGATGAATTAAGTCAACAAAGTAATATTTTGATACTCTGTTGTTATTCGAAAATGGGAGAGTCAAACAAGTGGGGAACCTTAAATCACTTGTTCAAAACACCTGCACATCAAGGGAGAGTACTCAAAACTTTTCTTAGACGATAATAGGTGGAAATGTCTGATATACACAGGTCATTCAAACAGTTCTCAACAATGACAACTGTATGACTCCCAGTGCATGAATCAAAGTGACAAAATGCATCTCTATCCAAGCTATTTGCATCGGGATTCACGATGTGATACCGCTTATTTTGTTCCCAGTACAGAAATGAATTCCCAACAAGTGAATTGAGAATATTTCGGAGCAGATTGGGAAAAAACTGACTATTTCTGATTGGGGATGGGGCCAATATTCGGCCCCTGTCATCCGTTAAAAAAATCTCTGGACCCTGGTTGTTGAAAGTGTCTCTAAACCATAGTACCCCTTGTAAACCCTGGGAAGTTAAGCACTGCTTGTTTACTGTGGTTTTATTGGTAAAATAGGACCCAGTAACTAATGGCTGGGGTAGGGCTGTCGCGACTATCATTTTTTGTAATCGACTAATCGTGACCAGTAATTGACGGTTAGTCGATTAATAGTCGCTTCCCATGATTTTTTAGCAAATCATTCTTCTGTTCGTAAAACTCTGAAAATGACAATGGCACCAGTGTGTTCAGACGAAGTGGGGTTGTGGGAACAACAAATCGGTCCCGACTGAAGCTACATGTAGTCCAATCTTGGACCCACAGTCCGTAATATAATTTTGGGGGTTGGTACGTCCTGTAGGACGTACCAACCCCAAAAATAATATTACTGACTGCGGGTCCAAGTTTGAACTAGATTGAAGCCGATGAATTAAAATGAATTTACCAAAGAACGTTCCTGCATATGTTTCCTTTCTGCAATAAGTTTCTCGAAATTTTGAACATTGAGATCTATGCATTCCCTCGTCAGTTGTTAAAATTGGATCTTAGTCTGAAGTTCCGAACTTTGAGAAGTGATCTGACGTTCTGACTTTCGTCATAATTTTGTCACTTCCGCGCTTTGGGTTTTCCAATGGGTGCATTCGTGTGTACAAGACTGGAGAAATTCAGAAGAATCTATTCTCGAGTAACTGTGAGTGTTCTTTCTTACATAGTCAGTGACAGTCGTAGTCTTCCGGATATGAATGTTAACTATGGTTAGATATTTAAAGTTATTCACCTTCATTGATCATTCACCTCACAAAACAATGCAATTTAGCCCCGACGTGTAGTAGACGTGTACCACCTTGAAAATGAACGACGATAGACTAAAAATAAAAAACGTCGACTACTTCAATAGTCGACGGTTAGTCGATTAATCGAATAATCGCGACAGCCCTAGGCTGGGGTGGAAGTCATCAAAAATGAGCAACATGGGTATAAACAATTGGCTGGACTTGACTTTATATTCATGTTGTTGTCACAAATAGCCATTGTGCCGAAATATGTAAGCATAAACACCAATAAATAATATTGAATTAAATCGCAATAAAAAAGAAATTGGTTGGGCTAAATGATAACAAATGTATTTCATAGGGTTCATGATATCAAAACTTATTTTACAGGATGTAGATATAATGTGGAAAGGTGGCGATGAAATGCAACATGAACCTGGGGGACCATCTGTGGCATATGACTCGGCCCATCTTCATCTTGGTTAAGGAATACATGTAAATATCACTTGTAGATAGATTTTGTTATTTCCATTTTATTTCATCATTATTTTTACATGTTTATGGCTTTGCTGCCATTGGAAAATAAACCTTGAATTTTTAGTGATAAAAAAGAGGCAGCTTAGTCCATTTTCAATCAAACATTCTTTCGGTTTTGTTATCACCCCTTTTTTGGAACAATATACTGCCGGAGTCTCAAATGTACATCAAATTACACAAGAATATGCTGTGTTTATTACACCAACATAATATTAGCAGCTGTTAAAAATTTTAAGCTAAAATTAAACAGTTTGCCAGGATGGACGCAATTAGTGGGTGCCGGGTAAATAATAGCTTTCGGCAAAAATGACACCTTCCTCATAGTTGTAATTAAAGTAACAATCATGGGTTCCTTGGAATTTAATTTGAGTCCCCAAAGTTCAAAAACAATGTGACTCGGATGAATACAATGGTTTAGGTAAGGTATAAGATTCCACCAGATTATCAGCCAATTAATACTGAGGAATGACCATTCCGACCAATGACCAAGGGGACTACTTTACTTGGCATTATTGAGCAGTGACGTGCCTCAATTAATGCAGTCGCTTTGTCTTCATTTTTCTTTCAAATAAGTTTTGGTGCGAGGCACATCATTTTCAAAAATTCACCCACCACCGTCCCCTATCTTACACCTTTCTCTCACACTTTTTATCTACAGCCATAATTGTGTACCTGCTCTCCCCTCCCTTCTTCAGAGCTCCGTTCGAAATTTGATTTCCCACATTGCGTCTGCCCTACAGTTAAAACTAGAAGTCCTGTCACGAATAGTGCGCTTATCTAGGCTTAATTGCGCGTTGGAACTGCGCGTAATTGCCATATCGAATGACATCCAAAGCACGGCAGGTTCTCCTGGTTACTCATAGCAAACACATGCAATGTTTCTGCCAATGGACCTCCGGGTTACCCGGAGGTCCATTGGCTGAAACATTGCGTGTGCACAGGCCATATGTAAAGAATTTAAAGCTTTACTTGGATCATAACGCGCACATTAACGTGCATATAAGCGTGCTATTTGTGCGCATTTCATGACAGGACTTCTAGTTTTAACTGTAGGCATATGACTAGCCCATCTTCATTTTGGTTAAGGAATACATGTAAATATCACTTGTAGATAGATTTTTTTATATTCAATTTAATTTGTCTTTATTTCGTCATTATTTTTACGTGTTTATTTATAAAAAAAAATTATATTTGGCTTTGCTGCCATTCGAAAATAAATCTTGGAGTTTTTAGTAATAAAAAAGAGGCAGCTTAGTCCATTTTCAATCAAACATTCTTCTGGTTTTGTTTTCACCCCTTTTTTGGAGCAATACGATGTTGGGATCATAAATTGGATTTCCAATATCAAAATGTTTGAACACACCATTTAGTTTGATTTCAACTGTAAAACTTGATACTTTAGCCTGGGGAAGGATTCGAACCTTCAAACGAAGATCAATCGGCAGGGGCCCCAGGAATTCTCCCCACTTTGTACCATTTGATCAACACTAAATAGTGTATATTTACAGTTGTATTCGAACTAAATGGTCCAGTTCACAACCCCAACTTGTACAAGAAAAATTATGAATGATAGATGAATGTTAATGACAAATCTACAGGAAATTGCCACAGATACTGGCAGTTATATTCAGTGTGCACAGCTTACGTTGGTAAACATGTTGAATGAAAATGGGAAAATGAAATGGCTGCTCTTGATAATGCCGCAATGTCATATGGCAGTATATTTTATTATCGAGAAATAAAATTCACATCATTCCAAATGACACAATCAAAAAATCTAAATGTACCAACTGTTTGTGGTTTTTATTTAATTCCTCCCAAGAAATTTGCCCCCATGGACGATTCAGCATTGGTCTCAAACAACAATGCTTTGATGTGGTTTCGGGAGGTGCTGGAGTCGATTTCCAAGTTGCACAGAGTTGTTATAATCATGCAGCAATGTATAAAAATCGAAATAGAGAAAACCTGATAGTCTACAGAAATACACCACCTTCAATTTGTCAAGGTTTACTGACGTTTTGATAACATATTTGGAATTTAACTACTTTTTTGTAGGGGTCGATTAATTGGGCCCTGTAATGTTTTATGAAAGCACTGATTTAGTGCTGGGCGATTTTAATCAAAATAATAATCGTGGTTTGGGGAAGGAAATCGCGATTAATGATATAATCCTGATATTTGAACATTCTCTTGTAAAAGCTGTGTATATTCTGTTAACCCTTTACCCAACGAATCGGCCACATCCGCCCGCGTAATATGCAAATTCAGCAGTTGAAAAAAATGTTTTTTTCAAAAAATTTTAACAAAACCATATCATGTGACCCCTCGTTGGAACGAGCTCGTAGCCTGTTCCAACGTGGGGTCACATGTTATGGTTTTGTTGAAACTTTTTGAAAAATTTGAAAAAATTATATTTAAAATAATAAATTTTGATATCGTCTGCGTTGGGTAAAGGGTTCAATAGTTTTACTACCGTGCAGTTTAGTACGTGAATACAATAGTTTCAGCTGTATCAATCAGAAATATACTGAGCACATATTCTTTGTGTCTCAGTTTAATAATAACTTTGATTTAAAACCTGTGTTGTGAACTTGAGTCTGTACAGTACGTGGAGAGTGGATTGTAACTAAATCACCCTCGGAGTGGAGTTATCACTCAAGCTATAATTTTCAAATTTTGTACATATAGAGAAAAAACACAGGCAATGTTTTAGCCAATGGACCTCCGGGTTTAACCCGGAGGTCCATTGGCTGAAACTTTACTTGTGCTGGTTATGCTTTGCAACAAATCTGCAATTATTGCTTGGGTGAAATCTCCACTCTGCGAGTGATTTAGTGATAATACACTCTCCACGTACTGTATATAAGCTTCAGATAGATAGGCACAGGACATATCAAAATGTAATGTTAATTTTTCAACCTTTTAACTCCCTTGTTTACTGGAATGCACATCGAGGGAGGTAACTGAATTCAACAATGAAGTTGACTTAATGAAAACGTGTCTGTGACAACCATGCGACAAATAAAGTTGTGCAACAATCATCTGCTATCGAAATAAAATATTTATTTCAGATGTTTTATCTATTTTATTCTCCTATTGTGTTGTGATGTGTGCATCATGAAATCCTATTTGAAGACTACCATTTGGTCACATTGTATTAACATCCTGCACTCAATGCAACAGAACGTCATGGTCAAAGGCCAGTGACTTTAGTCAGCTGGGACACATTCAGGTTCCTATAAAAAATGAAACGAGCCCAACTATTGTGTTGACTCAACCAAGGAAACCCTCCTTTGAGCCTATTATTGTTAGCACCGGGTTTCCAAACACTTCAGACATGGACACCAACTGCATTCTCTGAGCACTCAGTATTACAGTTTTTTCAGTCCAGGAACGATTTCTCAACATGACGATATTTGGATTTTTAAAACTTTCTGACGATATTACCAACAATATTTTTTTAGAACCAGCTGTACCCAATTAATTGAGAAACTGCCCAGCACAACAATGATTTGTACGAAGTTTTTGTGGATGATTCGTCGAAATTCAGGTCAAATTGACTATGGTTAGCAAGGGGAATGCATCTGTTTGATGGACAATCACCTGGCCAAGAGGAAATTTATTTCAGTAAATACTTCTTTGCCATCAAAAGTTCATGTTCTTTGTTCAAGTTTTAGGCCTCACAATCTACAGAATAGCATGGGTGGTGGTGTATTTCATCCCTTGAGTGCAAGAAGGCTTTGCAATGCTAAAGCATTGCAAAGCCTTCTTGCACTCAAGGGACAAATTCATCAATTTTTTTTAACTTCGGTAAAATATCAGACATAAACCATTTAATATTAATTTTTTTAAGTTTAAATTGGTTATAAAAATTGAGCATGCGGCAGCCAAAAGGACCATGCGGGAGGGCCTGAGAAACATATTTTTTTATTTTTTTAGGCCTAAACAGAGGTTTAAGGTTAATGTGAACTGAGGTTTACAGGTAAAGTGAACTGAGGTTAAGGTGAACTGAAGTTTGAAACCTGATGTTTAAGATTCAAGGTTATGTTGAACTAAGGCAACCTGAGGTGAACTAAGGGTTAAGATGAGGTGAACAGAGAAGACCTGAGGTTCAAGGTCAAGGGGAACTGAGGTTTGTAGACTGAGGTTCAGCTAAGGTAACCATAGGTGAACTTAGGGTTTTAGGCTGATGTGAGAACTTGATCTCTTTTATGATCGTTTTTGATTGGCTGATCACTGTTCCAATAGAATTGCTTGTTAAGGTCATGTGAGCTGAAGTTCAATCATCTTTTCCAGCATGAATGCTGCCATTTTGATATATTTCTTTGTGATCAAAATGACTATGATTGGCCGATGGAATGCATCCGTTTGACGGACTCCTGGCCTAGCTAAAGGTAAGGTTGAAATAAGGTGAACTGAGGTTTGAGGTTAGGGTGAACTGAGGTTTGGGGTGAAGGTGAAATGAGATTTGGGGTTAAGGTGAACTGAGGTTTGGTGTTTAGGTTATCTGAGGTTTGGGGTTTAGGTCAGAGGTTGATGTCAGAGGTTGATGTCAGAGGTTTAAGGTGAACTGAGGTTTGGGGTTAAGGTGAACTGTGAGGTTTGGGGTTAAGGTGAACTGAGGTTTGAGGTTAAGATAAACTGAGGTTTGGGGTTAAGGTGAACTGAGGTTTGGAGCTAAGGTGAACTGTGAGGTTTGGGGTTAAGGTGAACTGAGGTTTGGGGTTAAGGTGAACTGAAGTTTGGCATTAAGGTGAACTGAGGTTTGGGGTTAAGGTGAACTGAGGGTTGGGGTTAAGGTGAACTGATGTTTGGGGTTAAGGTGAACTGTGAGGTTTGGGGTTAAGGTGAACTGAAGTTTGGGGTTAAGATAAACTGAGGTTTGGGGTTAAGGTGAACTGAGGTTTGGAGCTAAGGTGAACTGTGAGGTTTGGGGTTAAGGTGAACTGAGGTTTGGGGTTAAGGTGAACTAAAGTTTGGCATTAAGGTGAACTGAGGTTTGGGGTTAAGGTGAACTGAGGGTTGGGGTTAAGGTGAACTGATGTTTGGGGTTAAGGTGAACTGAGGTTTGGGGTTAAGGTGGACTGAGGTTGTGTGTTGAAGTGAAAAAATAATTTTGGCCTCTCCTTCAATCTGAGGATAATTTAAAACGTTCCTTTATTGCAAAGGAAAGACTTCAAGCACCGAAGGGGCGAGCTAGGATTTCAAAACCCCTTGAGACCCAAATAACTATCTTCGGATTGTGTTCAGCATCATTTCTAAATGTTACACCAAAAGATAGACATTCTTGTGACAAAAATATACCAGGGTTTAATTTTCACCACGCATCCCAACCCCGTTTTCGATGAGAAACACAAAACCCACTCTGCCCCCAGCCCTAGCCGTTTCCCGCGATAAAACCATAATGCCTTCGCCACGTATCTACAGTCCAGAAGCAGATTCTGGATTTTTTTTGTGAAAGGGGATGGGGAGGGGAGGAGGATGCTAATTTCCTTCATAGTTAGTATAAACTTGGACCCCAAGTCCGTAATATAATTTTTGCGGACTTTGGGTCCAGTTGTGCAGCATGATGTGGGCCTCACAGCGGCCATTTGGGAGCGAGTACAAGATGGGGGTACGTGTTAGCTCTCCACTGGGTCAACTCGCCATCAGTACTTTTTCCGGGTCACGTCGTCGCAGGTTTGTGGCGACTTGACTCACTTTTTATGGCGAGTTGATTCACTTTTGACAAGTTGTTTACAGATGTTTTTCCTTATTTTTCAACACCTTTTTTTTAAAAAATAAATATTATTTGTACTTACTTTCCACCCCGTGACCGTCTGAAAATGATATTTTTATACTGTAACCAATGACCCAGACTTAGCTGGTGCTAACTCTTAAATATTCAGTGCCAAACACAAACTTTGCCCCCCAATCCCCAAAATTTGCATCCAAATCAAAAAATCTAATGTCCTATATGGTCCTCCATACTTTTACCTACTGCACATATGCAGTGTCAAGGAAGTACCGAAATTGGTGCAAAGCCTCATTCTTTGTTTGACCCTTCTGACAGTAACATCTCACTGACTTCTGTGCTTATAATCTCAGTTAAAATGATGCCAGACACAAAATCACGATGGAAATAGTGGATCCAAGAATGAAAAAAGGGGATGAGAGGAAGAAACAGTGGTTGGATGTGTTCAGGGCTGTAACTTATAATCTTTATACAAAATTATTTCATGTTCCCAAATTTCGGGGCATAGGCCTGATGTTTTCATTCTTGATAGGCCTGATGTTTTCATTCTTGCTATGAAATCACTGTTTTTTAAGTGTTTCCTCTCTCCCTTTCCTTGAAACCCCCCTAGTTAATCTCCCTTGCTTCTGGAATATTTTAAAAAAAAAATTTTATTGCAATTTCTTGGGAGTTTGGCTTAGTTACAGAATGTTTATTCTGTTATCCTCATGGTTACGGCCTCACCCTTGGGGTGTTTAGGCGTTTTTGGTCATGCATCCACCATCTGATGTATTGCAGTTTCTTCTGTGGAAGATTCTGTTTAACATTAGATAGTTTCTAAAATTGGTTACTGACTTCGGGCCGTGTTTTTCAGTGCCTGGAGTCTTGTTTCCGGTTTTTATTGACTTTTGTTACGTTGACAACGGTTACTTTCTGTTACTAATTCCTTGTCTTCTGTTTGGTTTATTATGTAGTCAGATACATTAATATTCTCCGTAAGTGTAACATTAATTTTTAGAATTGTTCTAAACTTTTTGTCCACCGTTAGGTTTTTTTGGGATACATTTGGGTTCATCGTTGCCTTTGGGAACTTGGGCTTATGTCAAAATTTTTTCGAAAATTTTCTTTTTGAATTATTTTTCGAAAATTTGTTATGGATTGTATTATTATTATGTATCTTTGTATTTTTGAGGGTTAGTGCGAGTACTACGGCTGTAGAATATTTTTACCTGCGTCGCCAGCGGCAGAGCAGGTCTAGTAACCGCTTGACTCTGTCCGTCAGTCCGTCTGCCAGTCCATCCGTCCGTCCGTCAGTCCATCCGAAACACTTTTTTCTGTCAAAGTTTTCTTGGCTTCTATGAAAGGGAATGATTTTATATTTGGTCTGCTGCTTCATAATGATGAGTTGTATCGTGTAAGCAATTTTCAGATCTGCTGTGCAGCCACTTCCTGTTTGCCGATACTTTGAAATTTTACTGTACCCACTGAACATTGAAATTTTCCCTCAAGGTTTTCTCGGCTTCTATGCAAGGGATTGATTTTATATTTGGTCTGCTGCTTCATAATGATGAGTTGTATCGTGTAAGCAATTTTCAGATCTGCCATGCAGCCACTTCCTGTTTGCCGATACTTTGAAATTTTACTGTACCCACTGAACATTGAAATTTTTCGTCAAACTTTTCTCGGCTTCTATGCAAGGGATTGATTTTATATTTCATCTGGAGCCTGATAATGATCAGTTGTATCGTGTATGCAATTTTCAGATCTGCCATGCCGCCACTTCCTGTTTGCCAATTTAATTGCATGCAGCGACGCAGGTCCAGACCCGGTATTGGTCTTGGCTTGTTTAATTATGAAAGAATATTGTTCAAATTGTAAATCGAGGAAGTCTTCCTCGGATTCTCATGCTCGTTGTGTTTGCTGTAGTCACTGTACTCGCACTAACTCTTGCACAGTTTGGGCTAATTGGGATGACAAACGTTGGAGACGTGTGTCATGGTGCATTGTTAGTGGTGAGAGGTTGATGCCGGTCCTCTCACCACGGGGTCACTCTAGTTTTTCAGTTTCTTTATCAGAGGAACAAAAACAGGGTGATGTTTCCGTGATGTCTTCCGGAAGTGTGCTGTCGTCGTCGCAAATTAATGAAGAGCTAGCGGCAAAAGTGCTCAATGAAATCAGAGAAGTGCCTAGGTCCCAAAAGGGATTTACAGTCTTGTTGTCAGATAGCTCGACCAGTGGATCTATCACTCGTCAAGTGAGTGGTGTGACGCTGGATATGTCCGTTGCAGTCTAGGAGAAGAAATAGGGTGCTGTGAGCACTATAATCTCGGATCATGCACACCCTGCGACGACGGAACGAAGGATGGATCAGAGGAAGCCAGTCAATCCGGTAGCAAGCGTATTCAGATCTACCCGGACCACGAGCGAGAGAGGCCCCTCTCTCTTACGACAGCATCTGGGGCCAGATGTTTTTGTGCTTAACGTTCATCAGTCGGAGCATACGTCCACTCCTCCTGCTTGGGCACTCCGTCGCATAGGCAGCTGGCGTCGTCTAGTCTTTCCTCTTCTACACGCCAGCACACACAACCGCACCTTGGCTTTGTGACCTCAGATATCCAGACTGCTTCACCGACAAAGGATTCCATGTCATCTAGGTCACACCATCCATTAGCCAAGGACACTAGGCCTCACCAGTCGG
The DNA here is from genome assembly GCA_031216915.1 of Pictodentalium vernedei. Lineage (NCBI taxonomy): Eukaryota > Metazoa > Mollusca > Scaphopoda > Dentaliida > Dentaliidae > Pictodentalium > Pictodentalium vernedei. The sequence goes on from CM062290.1 coordinate 477,295,654, forward strand.
TATGTTCGCATAAAAGGATTATGCAGGACATACCGTCCCAGGAGCTTCCAGCGGCTAAGCAACGTAAGACCACAGTTCCACAGGCTTCCGTGACGGACTTGCTATCACAGATAGTGCAACTCATCGCAGCATCCCATCAACCTTCGGAACATCCTTCAACAGTTTCAGATCAGGAACTGTCGGATGAAGCTGGGTCGGTCCGTTCCTATGCAGCGTCAGGCAGGGATGACCGAGATTCTCATCTGGTCCAAAGGTGAAAGGGAAACGACGGAGCTGGATTTTTCCCTTCTGGAACAACATAAGGTGGCGATGGACTTTATCCGTCATTACCTTCCAGACTTTGTTCCATCGGACCAGAGTGCTGCGATACTGGGTAAGAGACTAATAGCGTCATTGGATACTGACTTTTTTGGCCGGATTAAGGAAGATGTTCCTGAGTATCTGGTCCAGTCCAGCAATGTCTCACGGACGTGTGAATTGCTAAATGACGCTATTTTTAAATTAGCCTCTAAGACAGGCAAAACCAGTTTCTTATCACAACAAGCTCTACATCTGCCGTTCATCAACAATAAGAATAGGTTTGCTACGGCAGGAAAGGGCGTGCTGAGAGTTTCTCTGTGTTTAAACGATCAGGCTGAAGACTTAGAATTGTCCTTGCCGGCATCTATGTCGATTCTCCCTAGTACTTTGGAGACGACAATCTCGTCTAATAGAGCCAATTTAGATGCATTATCATACGCAGATCACCTTACCAGAGCATTTGCTCAATGTCTCGACGGTAAAGAATTCCAGGATGTTCAAACTTCCTTGAGAGTTCTTTCTAGGGCAATCGCATATTCCATGTTTAACTCCGCCCTATCAGTGGAAAATTTGGAGTTAGTCAGACGTGATGCTGCCCTGGCTTCATCCAGAATGGTAGGTTCTAAGGTGAAAAATGCTCTTCGAGTCGCTCCGGTTTCCGTAGAATTTCTCTTTGATGGTAAGCTTTCATTAATCTATGATCAGATTACCAAGAAAGCTTCAGATTCTCTGCTCTTTAAGTCAATTTCTAAGAAATCGTACTCAGCGGAGAGGAGTAAGTCAGGAGCTTCTGAGGCGAATACGTCCAAGGGAGGCTCCTATAAAGGATATAAAAAATCCTCCAGCTCTTACTTCAGAGACAGTCAAGAGTAGCGACTCAGGTAGGGGATGTAATTCTGGCCTAGACAACCATCAGATGCCCCTAGGTCGACTGGTCGAGGCGCTGGATGGGGAGGACGTAGTTTCTCTTCCCTCAGGCCTCGCAGGTCCAGGAGTTGATGGTCAAGACCTCTATTGTAGTCCAGTGGGCGGAAGGCTGTCAAGGTTTTTGACCAATTGGTTGTCAATTTCGGACGATCGATGGGTACAGGAAGTTATCTCGGAAGGCCTAAAATTATCCTTCCGAGAAAAACCTCCGTTAACACGAAGACCATGATGGAGCCATCTTCCTTCCAACCTTCAGAAGAGAGATTTGTTTCTATCAGAGGTGCAATCTCTTCTGGAGAAGAATGCAATAGAGGTCGTAGAAAACCAGGAATCCCTGGGTTTTTACAGTCACCTGTTCCTGGTACCGACACCAGACGGCTTGTTCCGTCCAGTTATAGATTTCAGCTGGATAAACAAACTGATCGTGGCTCCAAAGTTTTATATGGAGACCATTCGGTCGGTGAGAGCTAGCATTCGAGTGAACGAGTATGCAGTGAGCATAGATCTCAAGGATGCGTACTTTCATGTCATGGTACATCCGTCATTCAGAAAGTACCTTCGCTTCGCTGTCCTAGGAGTCGTTTATCAGTTCCGAGCAATGTGCTTTGGACTCAGTCTAGCGCCCTGGGCTTTCACTCGAATAATGAACTCGGTAATGACTTATTTCCGAGCTCATTCGTATGCGGTAATGTCGGCCTACTTGGACGACATTCTTCAGAGATACGGCAAGAGATTAACTCTTCAGTACGATGTTCAGAGTCTGCGTCAATTGCTCCGACATCTCGGTTTCATCGTAAACGAAAAGAAGTCAGATCTAGTTCCATCCAAGTCGTTCATTCACTTGGGAATGAGCTTCGAGACGTACAACAATCTGGTTTGTCTTCCGTTATCCAGAGCAAAATTAGTCAGTTGTTATGATCGCTTTTGTCTGCACTCAGACGTAGTAACAGTGAGAGAATTCATGTGACTGATGGGTTTGTGCAGAGCTACGGCGGACTTTATTCCGATGGGGCGCTTACGCACACGTCCACTCCAGATATTTTTCACCCAGACTTGGAGTGTGAAGACTCATTCGCTCGAAACACGTATCGTCTTATCGAACCAAGTAAAACAAGAGATTCAGACTTGGGCAGATATTCAGTGGTTGACTCCGGGAGTTCCACTGCAACTGCCGGATCCGTTTTTTACGATTATGACGGATGCGAGTCAAACAGGTTGGGGCACAGCATTGAGCCCAACAGATTCGAGGTGCCAGGGTCTTTGGGATCCGGAGTTCCTGAGCAAGTACATAAACATAAAAGAGATGATGTCAATTTGGCTTGCGCTACGTCATTGGATGAACATAATTCAGAATTCACATGTTCAAATACTGTCAGACAATTCGACGGTAGTAGAATATATTCAGACCCAGGGAGGCACTCATTCCATTCTGTTATTCAACTTAACGGAAAGAATCCTTCTGTTTGTTCTAGAGCATCATGTTCTTCTGTCGGTCCGTCATATTCCTGGTCGTCTGAACGTTCTAGCAGACTCACTCTCCCGGAAAGGTCGCATGTTGCCATCAGAATGGACTCTCAACAAGCGAGTATTCAATCAGATTTGCTACCAATGGGATCAGCCAATGGTAGACTTGTTTGCGACGCATCTCAGCAATCAGTTGCAGACTTATGTGTCGCCATGCCCAGATCCTCGAGCGTTTGCAGTAGACGCTCTCTCGATCTCTTGGTACGGAATGAAAGGATACGCGTATCCTCCATCTCTGTTGATTCAACAGATCTTTCTAAAAATCAAGCAATCTCACTGCAAGATTCTGTTGGTAGCATCTCTGTCTCCCCAGAGACTATGGATAAATCTACTCAGGTGTCTGTTATGGGACATTCCTTGGAAGCTTCCTCCATGGGGGGACCTTCTCTCACAGGGGAAATCACGCTCACTGCATCACAAACCGCAAGGTCTCAACCTTCACATATTTCCATTTTGCGGTCCTTCTTGCACGGCAAGCAATTTACAGGACGAGCAGTGGACACAATTTCTAACTGTAGGAGGGCATCCACTTCACTAAATTATGCAGCAAAGTGGAAGGTTTTCTCTCATTGGTGTTGGGATCACTCTGTTGATTTTTATGATCCCTCCATTCCAGACATTGCTAATTTTTTGGTCTCTTTGTTTGACAATCTCAAACTGCAGCCAGTAACTATTAAGGGTTATAGGTCTATGCTATCGGATACATATGCTCATCATGATAGCTTACAAATTGGATCTAATGTCTCTTTATCTAAATTAGTTAAAAACCTTTCGATAAATAGGCCTGGAACCCTTAGGTTAATTCCTAAGTGGAATTTAGCTTGGGTCCTTCTGATGCTCAAAGAAGCTCCTTTTGAACCTCTTAACACTGTAGACTTCAAATACTTGTCTTATAAGACAGCTTTTCTCTTAGCCTTCGCTTCTGCTAGAAGAGTTAGTGAGCTCCACGCACTATCTGTTGATGATTCTCACTATCGTAGTGTTGGTAATACTATTACTTTAACTACCAATGTGGGCTTTGTGGCTAAGAATCAGGCTCCTAATAAGTATCCTGAGCCCATTATTATTAGGGCTCTTCCGCCCTCTGCTGGCCATAGGCCTTTGCTGTGTCCAGTTACAGCTATGTGCGTATTTACAAATGCAGATCTGAGTTTATCAGAAAGGTGCAAAAACGTTTCTTTCTGTCTCTGCTTCCTAATAGAAAGGACATTACGCTCCATTCTATTTCTAGGTGGATTCGGTTGGCTTTTCGTACTGCTTATGAAAATTTATCTTCAAGTCAGCAGTCCGTGCTTAAGATTTCAGCGCACGAAGTTAGAGCACTGTCTACATCTTGGGCTTATTCTAACTGTATTGCTATTACGGATCTGATGAAGGCTGCATACTGGTCTCAGCCTTCTACTTTCACTAATTTTTACCTTAGAAATATTGAGTCTATTTCTGGCGACCTTAGATGTTTAGGTCTGTTATCTGTCGCTCAGAATGTCGTCCACTAAACGGTTGCAACTATAGTTATGTAGGCTTTCTGTTTCAGCAGTGACTCTGTCCTGCTGCCCTCTTCGTTCTGTGGTGATTGACCCAGTGCAAGGGGAAGGGGGGGGGGGGGGGGGGGGAGGGGGGTGGTGTTATATCACCGGCTTTATAGTGAAAAGCAAGGGAATACCTCCTCCTGAGTCAGTAATTCCGAGTCGGTGCTGGGATGGTTCTAAAGTGTAAAGCTAATGTCTATCTCATTTATGTAATATTTTTAAAATGTAGCTCGGTGTGAAGCATTTGTATATGTCACGTGTCATACAAGCGTTAATATACAATCCTCGGACACTTTTAAATGAGTATAAAGAGTCTCATTCTCTGGACTAACGTTATTTGTTGGCTTTCCTTTAAGAAATTAGTATAATGGGTTATACTGGATGTTAACAGAGATCATTGATGTTATTGTGCTCAATTACTGACTGGCAATGTGTCTTTCTTATTTTTAATAAACAAGAAAGATATATGTAAATCCTTTTTCTCCTTGAGGGGATAATTCTTTGTATATAATTGAGCCTATTGGATTTTCCTTTATGTCCTAGGCCCTCCAGCCTTTTTTCTATTCAGCTAAGTCTGGGTCATTGGTTACATTATAAAAATATGAAAAAATTTATAGTAATTTATATATTTTTTATACTTACCAATGACCCAGACGGGGATGGCCCTCCCATGAGTTGGGAACTCGTACCTCCCCGCTGATTATACATTTAGCAGGCACTGTTTGTAAGAATGAGTTTTTGGTGCCAATTTCGGTACTTCCTTGACACTGTGCATGCACAGTAGGTAGAAGTATAGAGAACCATATAGGACATTACATTTTTTGATTTGGATGCAAATTTGGGGGATTGGGGGGGGGGGGGGGGGGGGGGGGGGTGCAAAATTTGTGTTTGGCCCTGAATATTTAAGAGTTAGCACCAGCTAAGTCTGGGTCATTTGTAAGTATAAAAATATATATAAATTACTATAAATTTTTTCATTTTCCCATGATGCTTTTGGGTTTGTTTTGATTGCACAGCTTGTTGAATTAACCCTTTACCTAACATGAAAAGCAGACGACACTTGCAAAAAAAATTCTTGAACAACTATTTTTTTTCATTTTTTGTCTCAAAAACATAGGTTATGACCCCTCATTGGAACGAGCTCGACGAGCTCGTTCCAATGAGGGGTCATAACCTATGTTTTTTGAGACAAAAAATGAAAAAATAATTAAAATTAATAGGCGATTTTTTAGAATAGCACTGGCCGGTTATGGCCGTTACGTTGGGTAAAGGGTTAACTGTCGTTGAAAAGCTCAATAAAAGTTTGTAATATTGTTCTGATGAAACCATAACCCGAAGGCTGTTATCACAATTGCATGAATGCCAGTCCACAAATTAATATGAAGTAACCCTTGGCTGACCAATATAATTGGGAGGTTTGCCCCCCCCCCCCCCCACCCTTCCATCCCTCACATCCTTCCGTAACTCAGCACTGCAGCACAGGCAGGGTTAGATTGGTTGAAGACATGCATACCATCGACGTGCAGTATGCCTTAGTACATCCTGAGTCAGTAATTCCGAGTCGGTGCTGGGATGGTTCTAAAGTGTAAAGCTAATGTCTATCTCATTTATGTAATATTTTTAAAATGTAGCTCGGTGTGAAGCATTTGTATATGTCACGTGTCATACAAGCGTTAATATACAATCCTCGGACACTTTTAAATGAGTATAAAGAGTCTCATTCTCTGGACTAACGTTATTTGTTGGCTTTCCTTTAAGAAATTAGTATAATGGGTTATACTGGATGTTAACAGAGATCATTGATGTTATTGTGCTCAATTACTGACTGGCAATGTGTCTTTCTTATTTTTAATAAACAAGAAAGATATATGTAAATCCTTTTTCTCCTTGAGGGGATAATTCTTTGTATATAATTGAGCCTATTGGATTTTCCTTTATGTCCTAGGCCCTCCAGCCTTTTTTCTATTCAGCTAAGTCTGGGTCATTGGTTACATTATAAAAATATGAAAAAATTTATAGTAATTTATATATTTTTTATACTTACCAATGACCCAGACGGGGATGGCCCTCCCATGAGTTGGGAACTCGTACCTCCCCGCTGATTATACATTTAGCAGGCACTGTTTGTAAGAATGAGTTTTTGGTGCCAATTTCGGTACTTCCTTGACACTGTGCATGCACAGTAGGTAGAAGTATAGAGAACCATATAGGACATTACATTTTTTGATTTGGATGCAAATTTGGGGGATTGGGGGGGGGGGGGGTGCAAAATTTGTGTTTGGCCCTGAATATTTAAGAGTTAGCACCAGCTAAGTCTGGGTCATTTGTAAGTATAAAAATATATATAAATTACTATAAATTTTTTCATTTTCCCATGATGCTTTTGGGTTTGTTTTGATTGCACAGCTTGTTGAATTAACCCTTTACCTAACATGAAAAGCAGACGACACTTGCAAAAAAAATTCTTGAACAACTATTTTTTTTCATTTTTTGTCTCAAAAACATAGGTTATGACCCCTCATTGGAACGAGCTCGACGAGCTCGTTCCAATGAGGGGTCATAACCTATGTTTTTTGAGACAAAAAATGAAAAAATAATTAAAATTAATAGGCGATTTTTTAGAATAGCACTGGCCGGTTATGGCCGTTACGTTGGGTAAAGGGTTAACTGTCGTTGAAAAGCTCAATAAAAGTTTGTAATATTGTTCTGATGAAACCATAACCCGAAGGCTGTTATCACAATTGCATGAATGCCAGTCCACAAATTAATATGAAGTAACCCTTGGCTGACCAATATAATTGGGAGGTTTGCCCCCCCCCCCCCCCCCCACCCTTCCATCCCTCACATCCTTCCGTAACTCAGCACTGCAGCACAGGCAGGGTTAGATTGGTTGAAGACATGCATACCATCGACGTGCAGTATGCCTTAGTACATGGCGTCATCATGCCCCCACGCAGGCAATGGAGATGAAGTGTCTTGCCCAAGGACACAACGCGGTTGACGCAGGATTTTCAAAAATGCAGGGCTAGTTTGACCTGGTGTTCCCACTTGTCGGTTGAATATATACCTCAAAGTCGGAGACATATTGTACTTGTATAACTATGTACAATTCTCGTTGACCCGGGGTCGACTATACAAGTTTGCCAAGGAAAGTCAACTGGAATCGCCTACATTTTACCAGAAATACATGCAGGTTCGGAAAGAAGTAAGTAGTCAGTTGTTTATGAAACCACAAACGTGTATAAAGTCACAGCTACTGATCAATATTTATTTATTTATTTATTGAGGTTTAAGGTCACATATTTATGCACAATGGCTAATCATGACCGTGCCAGCTTTACAGGTGGAGGAAGCCGGAGTACCCGGAGAGAACCACCGAGCAACGACGAGCAGCTGACAGCTCCCCAACATCGCAACTCCGCACTGCAGCACAGGCAGGGTTAGATTGGTTGAAGACATGCGTACCATCGACGTGCAGTACGCCTTAGTACACGGCGTCATCGTGCCCCCACGCGGGCAATGGAGATGAAGTGTCTTGCCCAAGGACACAACGCGGGTGCCGCAGGTGGGATTCGAACCGAGGGCCTCTCGGCTTGCAGCCTGCACCTCTACCTACTGAGCCACCGCGCTCCCTACTGATCAATAACTATATGATAAATGTTGAATGTTTGTATCATGATTTAACTCATATTGAGTCAGAAATGTTCCTTGTCAGCTCACTTGACTGAAAGTCAGGGTGAGCTTTTCTGATCACTTTTTGTCCGTTGTATGTCGTGAAGGTGGGGTTTGGGTCATTTTCTCCCAAGCCACTGGCTGAAGTTCAAAGAAAATTCACATGAGTAGCAATTATATAGGGGCATTTTTTGTGTTTTTCTTCAAATTGAGTTTCTGCTCATATTGTGGAGGGGGGGGGGGGGGGGGGCAAAATGCACAAAATTTTTAAAAATCTTCTTCTCATGAACCAGCTGTAGCAGAGACTTCATATTTGGTATGCAGCTTCCATTGGAGGTGTAGACTTAAGTTTGTTCAAGAGAAGTTTGATGGGCAATATTTGCCTTTGTTCTGAGAGGGGCAAGAATTTCTATATTTTTATACTGTACCAATGACCCAGACTTAGCTGGTGCTAACTCCAACAAAACCAGGGCCAAACACAAATTTTGCCCCCCAATCCCCAAAATTTGCATCCAAAACAAAAAGAAATCATGTCCTAAAGGACCTCCATAGTACGCCTCTACTGCGCATGCGCAGTGACGCAGTCGTCCCGAAATTGGCGCCAATTATCATTCTCTGTTTGGCCCTTCATCAGTCAACATCTCACTGATCTTTGTGCTTGGAAATCTCAGTTTAAAGGATGCCAGACACGTAATTTTTGGAGAAAATGTGATTCTAAGGAGGATAGAAGGAGGAGAGGAAAAAGAAGTGGCAAAAAATAATCAGGGCTGTACTTAAAATTTTTTGATGAAATTATGTTAAGTTGCCTATTTTCGAGGCATGGGCCTCTTGTTGTCATTCTTGCTAATTGTTGCACTGCTTATTCAGTGTTTCCTCTCCCCTAGCCTTCTAAAGTCCCCCCTGGCAATTCTCCCATGCTTTTGGCATATTTTTGAGAAGTTTCATTTCTAAAATTTCCTGGGAGAGTTGCTTGGTTACAGAATGTTTTCTGTTATTTTCCCCATGGTTACGTTTTCACCCATGGGTGTATAACGTTTGTGTTCTGCATCTTCCATCTGATGTTCTACAGATTCTCCCCTGGGAGTCTCTGTTTTGCATCAGATAGAGTGTAATTGATGACTGATTCCGGGCCAGTTTTTTCAGTGCCTGGAGTCATGTTTTCTAGTGTGTTTACACTGTTTGTTTTCATTGGCAACAGCCTTTTTTGAGGGGGGCTGTTTGCCTTTGTGGTAGTTTATCTCATTATAAGATACATTTATATTATCCGAAAGTGTCTCATTAATTATTTTATATAAATTTAAAATTTTTGACCACACTTTGCCATCGGATCCATTGGGGCTCAACGTTACTTTTCAGCGACTTGGGCTTCTCTGAAAAAATATTTTTTCAAAATTATTTTGTTTTGCAATTGTTTTTTCATTTATTAATGGATCATGTTATTATGTATCTTTGTGTCAGGGGTTTTTGCGAGTAACTAGGACTTATTGTTGTTCTTTCACAATGAAGGGACATTGTTCAAATTGTAATAGGAAGAAATCTTCCTCTGACTTTCATGATCATTGTATTAATTGTAGTCAGTGTTCTCGCATTAATCCCTGTCCTATATGTGAACATTGGGATGAGAAACATTGGAAACGTGTGTCACGATATGTTGTTTCTGGAGAAAGAGCGATGCCGGCTCTTTCTCCACAAGGTCACTCTACTCTCTCAGTTTCTATTTCAGAGGAACCAGAACAGGGTGATGTTTCCATGTTATCTTCTTCAAGTGTGCGTCCTTCGTCACAAATGAATTCAGAGCTAGCGGCAAAAGTGCTCATGGAGATAAGACAAATGTCGTCCGCTAGCTCGCCCGGTGTAGCGTCCATTCACCGAATGGTTCGGCAGCCGGGTTCGTCCGATGCGGTCCAAGAGGAAATTTTGGGTGATGCGAGCACTATAAACATAATAGATGCACACCCAGTGACGGCGGATAGTAAACGAGAACGGAGGAAGCCTTTTAGTCCGGTTCCTAGCTCGTCCAGGTCCAGCCGGGGCCGCGAGCGAGAGAGGTCCCTCTCTCGTACAACAACATCTGGGACCAGATGTTGTGGTACAAAATGTGTCTTTAGCGGAGCATACGTCCGTCGCTCGGGACGCTCCGTTGTATAAGCAGTCCGCAGAGACTGTTAAGGCTTCCTCTTCTCGTCAGCGCACACGACCGCACCTTGGCTGCGTGACCTCCGATATTTTGCCAGCTTCGCCGATGAAGGATTCTTCGGCGACCAGGTCACACCATCCAGCAGCCAGGGATTCGAGACCGATGGACTCCGGACGTTCGCATAGGAAAAGTATGCGGGAGCCATCTGATGCGGAGCTGCCCTCGGCGAAGCAGTGAAAGACTGCGCCTCCGCAGGTCTCGACGTCGGACATTCTTGTGCAGATAGCACAGCTTATCGCAGCATCCCAGCAGCCGACAGAAACGGTGTCGGATCGAGAATTATCCGACGGCGCTGGGTCGGTACGCTCCGCCGAAGCATCGGGGGCGGACGACCGGGAACATCGGGAGGTCCGACCGGATGGTGAAAGGGATACGGATGAATTGGAGCTATCCCTTTCGGAACAACATAAAGCTGCCGTGGACTTCATCCGGCACTTTCTCCCTCAAGTTGTTCCGTCGGGCCAGACTGCTGCGCTTCCGGACAAGAGAATTATAGCGTCATTGGACTCTGAATTTTTGAGCGGTTCAGGGACATCGCTCCCGAGTTTCCGTCGCAGTCCAATAATGTTGCAAGAACATTTGAATTATTGAACGACGCTATATTTAAACTTGCTTCCAGGACGGGGAAAGCAGGTTTCTTGTCCGCTAATACTCTTAACCTGCCTTTCATTAATGCAAGGAATAAATTCGACACGGCAGGACAGGGTATACCGAGAGTTCCTCTGCGTATGGACGACGAGGCGGAAGACTTAGAGCTATCATTACCGTCGTCAGCTTCTATTCCAACCGCGGTGTTGGAAACAGCTATTGCGTCTAACAGAGCCAATTTAGATGCCTTATCTTACGCAGATCACCTTACTAAGGCGTTATCACTGCGCCTTCAAGGGGAAGAGTTTCAGGATATACAATCCTCTTTAAGACTTCTTTCAAGGGCAGTAGCTTATTCCACGTGTAATTCCGCCCTTTCAGTGGCAAATCTGGAGTTGGTTAGACGTGACGCAGCCCTAGCTACATCCACACTAGTGGATTCTAAGGTGAAGAACTCTCTTAGAGTCGCTTCGGTCTCAGGAGAACTTCTCTTTGACGGCAAGCTTTCCGCTATTTATGATAAAATTAAAAAGAAAGCTAATGATTCTCTGTTGTTCAGATCCGCTCCTAAAAAGTCGGATACAGCAGACACGAATAAGACAGGCACTTCTGGGTCTAATGCGCCCAAGAGAGGTTCCTATAGAGGTTCCGGTGCGTCCTCTTGGTCTTATTCGAGAGACCGTCAGGATAGCGACTCTCGTTCGGGACGTCCTTCAGGCCGGGACAATCGGTCGGACGCCCCGAGGTCGACGAGGCGAGGTGCGGGTCGTGGAAGACGTGGTTTCTCCTACCGCAGGCCTCGCAGGTCCAGGAGGTGATGGCTTAAACCTCTATCGCGTTCCGGTTGGTGGAAGATTGTCGAGTTTTTCACAAGAGTGGGCGTCGATTACGGACGACCCGTGGGTGAGAGGAGTGTCTTCGGAAGGTCTAAAGATATCCTTCAAACGAAAGCCTCCATTAACTCGAAGTCCAAAGTGGACTCATCTTCCGTCAAATCCACAGAAAAGAGACGCTCTGTTATCAGAGGTGCAGTCTCTTTTAATGAAGAACGCGGTAGAGGTCGTAGAAAACCAGGAATCTCTGGGATTCTACAGCCATCTGTTTCTGGTTCCGAAACCAGACGGCTCGTTCCGTCCAGTCATAGATTTGAGCTGGATAAACAAGCTGATCGTCGCTCCGAAGTTTTATATGGAGACGATTCGATCGGTCAGAGCGAGTATTCGGGTGAACGATTATGCAACGAGCATAGATCTCAAAGATGCGTACTTTCACGTCATGGTACATCCGGCATTCCGAAAGTATCTACGCTTCGCAGTCCTAGGAGTGGTGTATCAGTTCCGGGCCATGTGCTTCGGATTGAATCTAGCACCCTGGGCTTTCACTCGGGTAATGAACTCGGTAATGATCTACTTCCGAGCTCATTCGTCTGCGGTAACGTCGGCCTACCTGGACGACATTCTTCAGAGGTACGGCAACGAGTTAACGCTTCAGAACGATGTTCAGAATCTTCTTCTATTGCTCCGACGTCTCGGTTTCATAGTAAACGAGGAGAAGTCGGATCTGGTGCCGTCCAAGTCATTCACTCATCTGGGAATGAGCTTCGAGACGCACAACAATCTCGTTCGTCTGCCGTTAACCAGAGCGAAATTAGTCAGTTGTTACGCTCGCTATTGTCTGCACGCAGACAAAGTCACGGCAAGAGAATTTATGAGACTGATAGGTCTGTGCGGAGCCGCCGCGGATCTCATTCCGATGGGGCGGCTACGCACACGTCCTCTTCAAATTTTCCTGACTCAGAATTGGAGTGTGAAAATTCATTCGCTCGATGTAGACGTTCTCTTGTCAGATCAAGTGAAACAAGAGATTCAGACTTGGGCAAACATTCAGTGGTTAACTCAAGGAGTTCCGCTGCAGTTGCCAGATCCGAGTTTTACCATTATGACGGATGCCAGTCAAACAGGTTGGGGTGCATCATTAATCCCAACGGATTCGAGATGCCAGGGTCTTTGGGATCCGCAATTCCTGTGCAAGCACATAAACATCAAGGAAATGATGTCAATTTGGCTTGCGTTACGTCACTGGATGGACATTATTCACGATGCTCATGTCCAAATCCTATCCGACAATACGACAGTAGTGGCGTATATACGGAATCAGGGAGGCACTCATTCAGTTCCGTTGTTCAATCTAACGGAAAGAATCCTTCTGTTTGCGTTAGAACATCACGTTCTTCTTTCGGTCCGTCACATACCGGGTCGTCTGAATGTGCTAGCAGACTCCCTTTCACGAAAGGGTCGCTTGTTGCCGTCGGAGTGGACTCTCAACAAACAAGTATTCAATCAGATTTGCTACCAATGGGAACGGCCAATGATAGACTTATTTGCGACACATCTCAACAATCAGTTGCAGACGTATGTGTCCCCGTGTCCGGATCCAAGAGCATTTGCAGTAGACGCTCTGTCGATCCCTTGGGACGGAATGATAGGATATGCGTATCCTCCAGCGCCGTTAATTCAACAAGTATTGCTAAAGATAAAACAATCTCAATGCAAGATTCTGTTGGTAGCATCTCTGTCGCCACAGAGACCGTGGATAAATCTACTCAGGTGTCTGTTGTGGGACCTACCGTGGAAGCTTCCTCCACGAGAGGATCTTCTTTCGCAGGGGAAATCGCGCCAACTCCATCACAACCCGCAAGGTCTCAACCTTCACGTTTTTCCGTTGTGCGGTCCTTCTTGCATGGCAAGCACTTTACAGGACGAGCAGTGGACGCGATTTCTAACTGTAGGAGGACCTCCTCTTCGCTAAACTATGCGGCTAAGTGGAAGGTTTTTCGTCGTTGGTGTAGGGATCATTCTGTAGATATATTTGATCCCTCTATACCAGACATTGCAAACTTTCTAGTATACTTGTTTGACGAAATCAAACTGCAGCCTGTTACTATAAAGGGTTATAGATCTATGTTATCTGATACCTATGCACATCATGATAGTTTACAAATTGGATCTAATGTCTCTTTATCGAAATTGGTTAGAAACTTTTCGATAAATAGACCCAGAACTCTTAGATTAATTCCTAAGTGGAATTTAGCTTGGGTTCTCCTTAAATTGAAGGCAAAGCCATTTGAACCTCTTGGGACAGTAGATTTCAAATTCTTATCTTATAAGACAGCTTTTCTCTTAGCTTTCTCTTCTGCCAGAAGAGTCAGTGAGCTTCATGCACTATCGGTGGATGATTCTCATTATCGTAGTGTTGGGAACACTATCACCTTCACTACTAATGTGGGTTTTTTAGCTAAGAATCAGGCTCCTAATAAATATCCGGAACCTATTGTTATTAAGGCTCTTCCGTCTTCAGACGGGCGTAGGCCTTTACTCTGTCCTGTTAGAGCACTACGTATCTATAAACAGAGATCTCAGTTCATCAGAAAGGGACGGAAACGTTTCTTTCTGTCTTTGATGCCTAATAGAAAGGACATTTCAGTCCATTCTATTGCTAGATGGATTCAGTTAACTATCCGTACTGCTTATGAAGATTTATCTTCTTCTCAGCAGTCTGTGCTTAAGATTTCTGCTCATGAAGTAAGAGCTCTTTCTACTTCCTGGGCTTATGCTAATAGTGTTGCTATTACAGATTTAATGAAGGCTGCTTATTGGTCTCAGCCATCCACATTTACGAATTTTTATCTCAGAAATATTGAGTCCATTTCTGGAGACCTGCATTGTTTAGGTCTGTTATCTGTTGCTCAGAATGTCGTCCACTAAACAGTTGCAACTATAGTTATGCAGGCTTTCTGTTCCGGCAGTGACTCCGTCCGGCTGCTCTCTTCGCTCTGGGCTATTTGACCCAGGGCAAGGGGAAGGGGGGGGGGCGGGTGTTCCCTTAGGTCACCTGCTTTATAGTGAAAAGCAAGGGAATGCCTCCTCCAAGTCAGTATTTCTGAGTCGCTTCCGGGATGGTTTTAAAGTGTAATATTAATGTTTAATTTCATTCATGTCTTATTTTTAAAGTGTAGCTTGGTGTGAAGCATTTGTATATGTCAAGTGTCAAACGGGCTTTAATATACAATACTCGGACACTTTTAAATGATTATAAAGAGTCTCAGTTCTCTGGACTACTTTATTTATTGGCTTGCTTTAAAAATAATTAGTATAAGGGTTATACTGGATGTTAATAGAGAACATGAATGTTATTGTGCTCAATTATTAAGGGTAGTGTATCTTTCTAATTTAATATTAAATAAGAAAGATACATGTAAAGCCTAATACTCCTTTTCTCCTTAAGGGGTTACCTCTTTACTATATAGTTGAGCTTATTGGATTTTCCTCTATGTCCTAGGCCCTCCAGCCTGTTTACTATTCAGCTAAGTCTGGGTCATTGGTACAGTATAAAAATGTTAAAAAATTTATAGTAATTTATATATTTTTTATACTTACCAATGACCCAGACGGGGATGGCCCTCCCTGGAGTTGGGAACTCTTGCCTCCCCGCTGAGTACATAGTGCTGACCAGGCACTGCCAGTAAGAATGATAATTGGCGCCAATTTCGGGACGACTGCGTCACTGCGCATGCGCAGTAGAGGCGTACTATGGAGGTCCTTTAGGACATGATTTCTTTTTGTTTTGGATGCAAATTTTGGGGATTGGGGGGCAAAATTTGTGTTTGGCCCTGGTTTTGTTGGAGTTAGCACCAGCTAAGTCTGGGTCATTGGTAAGTATAAAAAATATATAAATTACTATAAATTTTTTAACTTTCTGAACCGAGAGGCCAATTTGAACAAAATTTAATGTGAGGTATTATTGGATTATAATTACTTGATTTATACCAAAAAACGTTTTTCCTGCAGCCCCGTGGGAACCTCAGGAGCCAAAAATAGAAAAAAAACGAAAACGTCCATATCTCCAAAACTGCACGGCACTGAGAATTTTTATTTGGTGTGAGGCTTCCTTGGGACCAACAGAAAGGATTGGTAAAAAGAAATTCCCATTGTTGGAATTGTTTGCTTCCAAACCACTGCTCCAAAAGCTTTCATATTTTACATATAACATCTTTGGAACATTGATTCACATATTTGTTGAAATCAAATCCCTCGGTCCATATTTGGGTTAGGGTAGGGTTAGGGTTAGGTTGGTAGGGTTAGGGTAAGAGATGAACTGCTTGCAACTAGCTCAAATAAGTCTAAAAATAAATTTTTAATCTAAAATAAATTTTTGACAAGGGGAGATAATTCATGACATTTTTTATTATGTAGACTTTTACTCATCCTTTTTAGCTCATCCTTTTGGGAGCTTAACTTATCACTTGCTGTCCATCGCAGTCCGTTGTGCATTATCGACTTCTCCTCCCAAACTACTGGATCAAATTGAACCAAATTTGGTGTGCATGTTCCTTATCATATGTCAGTCAATTCAAGCTTATACAAATAAACTTTCCGCATCCACAGGAGGCCCTACAAGGGGCATTACTCTGATAGCCCATAATTTTTTTTTTAAAATTAAAAAAATCTTCTCCAGAACCATCATTTACAATCTTTTGATATTTGGTATATGACATCTCTATTGGGGTCAGATTCAAGTTTGTTCAAATCGAGTCCCTGGGTTAATAATTGGGCTTCCTGTAGGAGCCCAAATTTTAACTTGGTGAAATATGAGGAAATTTCTTTAAAAATCTTCTTCTTCAGATCCACCAGTCAGAATGCTTTCATATTTGGTATACAACATCTATAGGGGGGTCAGATTCAAGTTTGTACAAATTGGGTCCCTGACTCAGTATTTGGGCTCTTTATTGGAGCCCGAAGTTTAACGTTGTGCAATTTGAGGAAATTTCTTTAAAAATCTTCTTCATATCCACCAGTCAGAATCCTTTCATATCTATAGTGGGGTCAGATTCAAGTTTGTACAAATCGGGTCTCTGAGTTAGTATTTGGGCTCTCTATTGAAGCCCAAAGTTTAACTTTGTACAATTTGATGAAATTTCTTTAAAAATCTTCTTCTTCAGCTTCACCAGTCAGAATCCGTTCATGTTTGGTATACAACATCTGTAGGGGGGGGGGGGGGGGGGGGGGGGGGGGGGGGGGCTCAGAATCAAGTTTGTTCAAATCAAGTCCCTGGGTTTATATTTGGGCTCCCTATGAGAGCCTGAATTTTAACTTGGTGCAATTTGAGGAAATTTCTTTAAAAATCTTCTTCAGATCCATTCAGAATGCATTCATATTTGGTATACAACATCTAGAGGTGGGTCAGTTTCAGGTTTGTTCAAATTGCTTACCTGGGTAAGCTCCCTATGGGAGCCCGAAATATCAACTTAGTGCAATATGGGGAATTTTTTTTAAAATCCTCTTCTTTGTACCCTGTAGTCAAAATGTTTTCATATTTGGTATACAACATCTCTAGAAGGGTCCGATTCAAGTTTGTTCAAATCTGGTCTATGGGTTGATATTTGGCTTCCTGTGGGAGCCCGAATTTTAACTTAGTGCAACATGAGGAAATTTCTTTTAAAAGTCTTCAGATCCACCAGTCAGAATCTTTTCATATTTGGTTTACAACATCTCTAGGTGGGGCAGATTCAAGTATGTTCAAATTGGTTCGCTGGGTTAATATTTTGGCTTCCTATTTGAGCTCAAAGTTTAACTTAATGCTGTGTATATACATTTCTTTAAAAACCTCCTTGTTCAGATCCACCAGTCAGAATTCATTCATATTTGGTCTATACATTTGTAACATCTCAAGGGGGATCAGATTTAAGTTTGTTCAATTTGAGTCCCTGGCTTATTATTTGGACTCTCTATGGGCAGGGTTGGGGGGGGCAGGGGGTGCATGTTAGGTTCAGGTTTGTTCAGATCCATTTCCACAAAATTTGCCTTTGCATGGCTTCATTCCTTGATTCCTTTGTAGTGTTGATGAACCATGTCTAACTGAATGTGACCCCAAACACTTCTTTGAACCGCTTTGGCCGGTGAGCGATTAAGGCCCCTTGTGGCCTCTTGTTTTAAAATCTTCTTTAGACCCTGTGAAACATGAGGAAATTTCTTTAAAAATTATCTTCTTCACATCCGCTATTCAGAATGCTTTCATATTTGGTATACAACATCTCTAGGAGGGTCAGATTCAAGTTTGTTCAATCCTATGGGATCCAAAATTTTAACTTCGTGCAATATAAGGAAATTTCTTTAAAAATCTTCTTCAGAGCCTCGAGTCAGAATCCTTTCATATTTGGTATTCAACATCTCTTGGAAGGTAAAATTCAAGTTTGTTCAAATCTGGTCCCTGGGTTGATATTTGGGTTTCCTATGGGAGCCTGAATTTTAATTTAGTGCAATATAAGGAAATTTCTTTAAAATTCTTCTTCAGATCGACCAGTCAGAATCCTTTCATAGTTGGTATACAACATCTCTAGGAGGGTCACATTACAATTTGTTCAAATCAAGCCCCTGGTTTATTAATTTGATCAACCTGTGGGAGTCTGAATTTTAACTTGGTGCAATATGAGGGACTTTCGTTTAAAAATCATCTTCTTTAAATCCACCAATCAGAATCCTTTCATATTCAGTACACAACATTTCTAGGTGGGTCAGATTCCATGTTGTTCAATTCAGGTCCCTGGATTAATATTTTGAATCTCTATTCGAATCTGAATTTTAACTTAGTGTAATGTGTGGAATATTCTTTAAAAATCTTCTTCAGATCCACCAGGTGAAATCTTATGGTATTTGATATACAACATCTCTAGAGGGGGGGGGGGGGTTGTTCAAATTGGGTTAATATTTGGGCTCCCTATTGGAGCGCAAAGTTTAACTTATTACAATATGAGGAATGTTCCTTAAAAATCTTCTTCAGATCCACCAGTCAGAATCTTTTCATATTTGGAATACAGCATCCTTGGGGAGGTGAAATTCAAGTTTGTTCAAGCCAAGTCCCTGGGTTCATATTTGGGCTCCCTATGGCCTGAATTATAACTTAGTTCAGTATGAGGAATATTTTTAAAACATATTTTATGCAAATCCACCAGTCAGAATGTTTTGATATTTGGTGTATGGTTTTCTTAATGGGGCAGATGCAAGTTTGTTCAAATCGGGACTCTCGATGGATAGTTATCAGTTTCAGGTGAGCGCTCTCAGGCACCTTGGGGCCTCTTGTTTAATGTTCTATTTTGGGGGTTTTGTTGTTTTTGGTGGTTCTTTTAAGGTTTTGTTTCAGGGTGTTGTTTTGAAATTCTGGTGTTTAATATTTTGGTTAGGGTTAGCTTATTTATTGTTTGAAGTGAGGATATTTACTGTGATAAGTTATTTTTAGGATGATATTATTGATCAATCATGTGGAGGAATCCCATAGTTCATTAGTAATCCCATGATTCAACATTAACCATGTGATGCTGTTGAGGTCGCCATTTGTATTTTACATATCAGAGAGACTTATTTCAGTAAGAAAGTGTGTTACTATAAGTGAGTATTGTACTCTTCTTGATCTTGAATGTTTTCTTTATATTTGTTCAGATATTTTGATTGAGTATGAATGAAAAATAATATATTTATATTATTAATATGTCAACAGAGCTATTTCCACAAACTGTATTGCAGTTTTCAATCTGGATCTTTCCATGCTTGTTGATATTTGCTATATACAAGGATCAACTTCCACTCACTGCACATACATAATTTGCTGTACACTTCTGGCTGTCTTTTAGAAAGGACTGAATCAACTTATGTTTTGTCATACTTTCCATTCTGAGCAATTGATACAAAATAAATGAAAAATGGCGAACAGGCTATAAAAAGGGGGGTATAAATTAAAGGGAGTGAACAATCCAGAATGTCCAAAATGGGTCTACCATGCACCATAACCCCCTGCACCCTTTCACCATACACCATGAATCATGACCCATTCCACCTTACATAATGCACCTGCACCATGACCCCATGCATCAAGCACCATAACCCCTTGGACCCCACTACTTGCACCCTAGCCCTTACACCTCACACTATGCATCTTATCCATTAATCCCAAACCTCACACCCTGCACCTTACACCCTGCATTTTATGCCACCCTAGGATTGTCTAAAACAGTGCAATTCAAGAATAATGACCACACCAAATAACGAGTAATAGAATAATGCCAACTTTTTCTAACTCCCCAAGAATTTCTTACCACACCAAAGAATTTGGGTCAGTGGAGGTAGAGTTAGGGTTTGCTCACTCTAATCCATCCTATACTGACCATAATCCCACACTAAATTCTCACAGAACTTTGGTGCATCTTCTATTATTAAATATTAACTCTAAAATATAATAATGCACTAAACCCATACTTTACTTCTTACAGAAAATCTGGTATTTAGATGGAATTTGGATGTCAAGAAATTCAGTGGATGTAAGTGAAGATTTTGCTGACATTAGTGTACAAAATGGTGACTCGTTTTTGAAGATGTTTGAAAAAAGTAAGGATTTAGATAATTTTCTAATGCGAGATTCAGAAGAAACTGGTGTCACTTAAGCCACAACATTAGACACTTAAAAATTGAACCAGATAAATTTGATCAATTGAAATATATTTGGCCCCTGTTGAAGAAACATTTAAATTTGACCCAGTATTCAGACTTGCAATTGAAATGTCTGAAATATTCACTTGATATGCAAATGTTCTATGAATATGGCTGGGAATACTGGCTGGGCCTCATACCTGCAACCAATCTCAGGAACGAAAGCGAGCGAAAAAAAGCTAGGCAAATGACTGAAGCTTTCTTTAAAAGTATTAAAACTGATTTTCAAAGACAGTTAATGAAAGAAAGCTCGAACGGCATCATTTTAAATACTTAGATGAAAAATAATTTACACAGCTTCAGCAAACTTTCCATACTTCTTAATGACTGCCATTATGTACTACAGATTCTTCAAGAATCATTAGAAAGTGTGACAATTACTCAAGAAAAGTGGATAAAAATATTATTCAGCTTTCGTTTTGGTGAGAAGAATAAAGGGTCTGTTGTAATACCTGCATCAGATAAAGCTTCTATTAAATCAATCACAGTGCACATTGCTGTTAATATTAGTTCACCTGTTGATCTATTCTGGTCTCGTGTGGGGCTGCAGAAGATCATTGGACAGTGGGGTACCCTCACACCAACCATGTCTTTGTTTGAGTGCTGTGGTTTTCAGTCTAACTTTGATGGACAGAAAATAGATGTTGACAAATCATTATTGAATATCAGAAAGGTTCATCCAGTTCTATGTAGACTTATCACATCGTGAACCAAATACTTGTTCCCATCATATTTCAGGTTGTATCATAATAAATAAATCTGTGCATGCCAACACCCATGCTTTTCTCCAAAGAAATGCTTTAACTTACATATCTGCAATTGATAGCAATCTGAATTTAATCTTTAAAAGTGTATGTAGATGTGAATATGTGATTGAACTCTTGGAAATGACTGGAAAAGTATGTGCCTTGAATTACCTGAAATTGGATCAGTTTAAATTGCTGCTAAAAGAACATCCTCTTGTTGTACCATTTCTGACAAAGGAGAAAGATTTTGTATTTTACCTCCAGGATATTCAGGGTTCCTGCACTCAAGGACTGACTAAATTCAAGGCTATTCAAGGCCGTTTTTCGGCTTTTTATGCCATTTTTCAAGGCCCCGGCAAGACAAAATTCAAGGCTTTTCAAGGCCCGACACCACAAATTCACGTAAAGTATACCGTTACTATCTTCAACTATGCATTTACCTCAAATCACTGAAGCTCAAGAAAAGGGTTAGAACTATAATATTTAAAATTTGTTGCCATTTGGCAACAGATTCTAAATTTTAGAGTGCTTCTCCTCTAAAATTAATAAAATAACTATTACGTTTTCATGTAATTTTTACTGCTTCAAGCTACTGCAAATATATGGAGTCTAGGCAGCTGGTCTAGGGCAAAGATTTACAAATGTACAGTCCCACTGGAATCAAGTTGCTGCATGATTGAATAAAGTGATTTCTTGGGGAGCTCTCTGGGAGATACATGTGTAGCTTCCCAAGAAATATTGCCAAAGACTGGGGCTGTCAATGAATAGTGATACAAGTCAATTGCGTTTAGATAACTTTTTTCCAGTAATACTAGAATAATTTATAGTAATGGAATAGAATGCAAACAGTACTATACTCACACAACACAGTTGCACAGACTCAGTGCATTGTGGACATCACAGTGACAGGTTCATAAGTCTTTGCGAAGAATGATTTAATCCTTCACCGACTGAATGGGGTCAAAGTCATCACTTTCATTGTGGGATGGTCTGAACTAAACAAATTTTCAACTTGAATCACAACTTGAACAGAAACGTAACTTTAAACATGAAGAGTAATGTCTCATGAACTGGAACATATGTACATAGTGTGGTACCTTGATCTATTTAATCACAAGATTTCAACTCCTCCTCAAGACTTTCAATCTGTTTTGAAAGTTTCTCAGTTTTGGCCTGCTTTTCCTTTCCGGTAGATCTCAAGGCATTTGATTCCATTATCATTTGTCGCATCTTCTGCCCTTTAAAGTTCTCAGAGTGTTGAGCTTTCTCATCAGCTGCATCAAGTAACATCTTTATATCATCATCAAACTCTTTTTTCCTTTTTTTGCATTCTGACAATTCTTCTTGGATTGCACTAGCTGCTCTCTTTTGCAACACTTGTTTTTTCCTCTGCTCCTCTAAGTACAATCTGTATTTTGCTCTGGCACTAGAGACATGCTGTAGAAGAGAATCTGAAATCTTAAAGTTTTGTAAGCCACCTATATCATTTATATGGTGTACTATCCTCCGTTGTGCTGTCAGAGAGTGGGCCTTCAAGTTCTCAATAACAATTTCTTTATTCAGCGAGAAGCCACGTTCGACTGCTGCTTGCCCGTGTGATACAATCAGTAACATCCTAACCACATTCAACAAATTTCGATATTGCAAATGAAGTCTCTGGTAATAAAATTCATCAAGACGTTGACTTTTGAGAGGGTCATAGTTCTTGAAGCAATCTCTCTCCTTAGCTAACATCTTTGGTACTGAGTCAACAAATTGGATATATTCATCATTTACAATATCCCCAGTTCCTTCATCAAGTCTTTTCATTTCGATGAGTTTGGACAAAACATTTTTCAGATGGGTTTTAGATCTCTCTGGATGATTGTATATGAAGCTTGGTGCTAAGCAGTCCATACATCTAGCAGTGTTGAAATTAATTGGTGTCTTGTTGAGTAAATGTTTCGCGACATTAACCATGAAACTCTGACACATTTTTCGAAGTTCTAATAAATCCCTATCCGATACACATTTTTTTTCATGTAGATCTTTAAGCAGTTTTTCAGATTTGAATCCAAGATCAACTTGTTTGTAGCTCAATAAGTGGTTTACGTCACACAAATCAAGTTGTGTAAGCTTAGAAGTAGTATTAGTATCCTTCAAAACTGTAGGTTTGAGCACACATCTCAGTATCCTTCGAATCATTTGTTCTATATGACTTGTGAGAAAAGGAGTGAGGGGTCGATCGCTCTGATAGATTTCTAGAAAAGGCTGAAGCATTGTTGACACATACTCAAAAAATGCTATCTTCACTGGAATTAAGGGGTCAGTAGCAGCTTCTCTGATTACTTTGAATGAATTGCATGTGATTTTGAGAGAGTTTTTTTCGACAGTCTGTTCAAATTTAACAACTGATGTCCATATTTCAAATGCTCTTTTTGCAACTGATTGGTTCTCTATCCAGCGGTGTCCGCAAAACGGTAATGGAAAAGTTTGGCAATCTGTTATTTTAATAAAATCTTCACGTCTTGCAGGTGACTCTTTGAATAGCCAATGCAGCGCTTTTAAAATTTCAGCAATGTTAAAGTCAGCCTTTTTGGCCCCATTTTTGAATGCATTATGAACAGTATGTAAACTACATGAACCGATATCAATTAGTGAAACATCATGCTTGGTCTCTATATCATTGATTAATAACTTGAGAACTTTTTTGTTAACGTTCGGGCCGTCCATGGTTAACTGCAAAATGTTCGAACGTGAAAGTTCTTCAACTGACGAAGACAAAGCTTCCAGGAGATCCTCTGCTCTCCCGTGGCCCATGAATATAGAATCCAAATATTTTGTTACCACCTGATTCAAAGTATCATCCCAAAACCTCACATGTATATCCATCTGTTTCATCTCCAATGAATCATTGTGTGATTCATCGAACATAAGTATGAAATGTTTTGCTGTTTTCTGCTTTTGCAATGTCAGCTCCCCTATGTATGGGCCAATGCCGAAAGTGATAAAATATGAGCATTTATTCTCCCCACACGAAAATTTGTCGGCAATTTTACTATCGGGAAACATGTGTTTAAAGATTGACCCAATGTCTGAACAGCTGTTGAAACTGTAATGGCTCGTGACACATTTCATTGCCCACCATATTTCAGCTGACAAAACATCAGAGGAATTAATAAATGAGTTCATTACAATAGCACTTGATTCCGACGAAGCTGTTGTGTCCGTGGCTTTCTTAGATCCAAGGGATAAAGAAATGTTTTCATTTATATGCCGCATTGTTTTTACATGCTTGTCCGATTTTGCATGGGATTCAATGGCCACCTTCCCCATGTTAGAAACGCTAAACGTTTTTTGACACACTTTGCATTTTGCAGAGTATTTATCCCCAGCAACAGGCATCAACCAGTTGGGGTATGATAGCATCCATTTATCCTGAAACGTGGTCTTTCCCATAATGACATTTAAAAGAAATCCACTTTCGTACACATTTTAATGTTCTATATTTATCATTTGAGCCGACGAAATTTGGAAACCACAATTGACTTCATTTTATAAACGAAACAAGCATCATCGCTTATGATTGGTCCATACACACATTACTCCTTGAAGCTGACCATTCACAGCATCTCTTTCATCATAAAAAAATACAATTGAATGATTCAGCGCACTGATCTATAATTAGCAGGTCGCCTTAGTGTGTACACTGCTTTTTTTGCGCCAGGCAGTTCGTACCCTATCCAGGGATGTCAGTTCATTCATGAGACACATTTTCTTGAACGTCCCACTATTGCCGTACGAAACGTCCCAGGGAGTATGGAGAATTTATTTTTTTCACATAGTCAGTGGTTGTCTCTTGACCAATCTGAATGCTCCTCAGCTGGTGGGTTGGGGGGTCACTAGCAAGTTCTCTCTCTTTTTTTTGGGGGGGGGGGGGGGGGGGTTATTAGAATAATTTGTCAAACCATTTCTTATGGTGTTCATGCTTATGTAATTTCATAAAGATTTTATTCGTTCTTGAAACAAAGTATTTTATTGAACGTCCCACTGAGTAGGGGACGAAACGTCTCTCAGGGAGGGTAAACAGTGGATGGATGAAAGAAAACAAACAAAATGAAGGTTTAATAAACTTTGTTATAATTTTTTTTTTTCTCTCTTCTCCTATTGCCACTTGATCTGCAATAAAAATGAAACAGTTTAAATCACGTTAAAATGTATGAATGGTAACAGCCAGTTCGATGCAATGACCGATTTTGAAAAATTACGCCTCAAGTCTCGTACAATACCAATGTTCCAAAACATAGGACAAATCTGTAAAAATAAATTTTGAACTGTTCCAATTATTGGAGATAATTCAAAAATTATTTTTCTGAAAGATTATTGTGTTCCAAAACAAAGAATGTTCCAATACATGGAGTAAATACGGTATGGAGAATTGAAGTTTTTCCATAATCAATGGTTGCCTCGTGACCAATGCATTGCTGTTCTACCGCGAGAAAAGCTTGCCCCTCATCTTGACGAACTCAGATTCACGCTGGGGGAGGGGGGGGGGGGGGTGGCACTAGCAAGTTTTTATTGGGGGGGGGGGGGGGGGGGGGCACCCCCGGGTGACGTAGCTTTACGCCTGAACTATATAATCATGTTTCTTATTAGAATAATTTGTCAAATTATTTCTAATGGTGTTCATGCTTATGTAATTTCATAACGATTTTATTCGTTCTTGAAACAAAGTATTTTCTTGAACGTCCCACTAAGTAGGGGACAAAATGTCTCTCAGGGAGTATGGAGAATTGAAGTTTTTCAATAATCAATGGTTGCCTCGTGACCAATGCTGTTCTATCGTGAGAAACGCTTGCCCTCATCTTGACGAACTCGGTTTAAAGTAGGGAGGGGCACTAGCATTTTTTTTTTGGGGGGGGGGGAACTCCCCCTTCTGGGCTCGTAGCCTCGTAGGTACGTGCATCAACTATATAATCATGTTTCTCATTAGAATAATTTGTCTTATACATTACTTTGGCAGTTCTCCAATCCACGTGCGTGCGTGGCGACATGTACAAATGAAGTTTTTTTCCAGTGAGTCAAGCGACAATATTTTCTTTTTTCGAGGTAAAAAAGTAACCGTTTTACGGTACAATTATCAGCCCAGACTGCCCCAGAACCAACCTCAGAGCATCTAGAATCCCCCCCCCCCCCCCCCTCCACATGAGCATGTGCATGGGGCGTCTGCTTTCGAAAAATCAAATTCTTCCGAGTCGCGTGACTCACGAAACGGACTCGTTTTTTTTTTAACCTAACGTAACCCCTGCCTATTACTATTCAACCGTCGATTTTCCAGGCTTTTCAAGGCCCCACGTCTATTTTCCATGCTTTCAAGGCCTTGAACACCCACTTTTCATATTCCAGGCCATTCCTTGAATCCAAGGCCCCGCGGGAACCCTGATATTGGGCTCCATTTGCTTGCTGACTTGAAACAGCTACACAAAAGATATTCCGAAACAGGTGATTGCACATCCACTTTGAGGTCATATCAAATAGAGTTAGCTCTTGAAAAATTATTGTGGGGGCACCCATTATGTATGTTAAGCTCACTTTTTTCCATAAATTTGGGACCAGGGACTCATTATCCAAGCAGAAGTAAAACCGATATGTTAGGATTTTTAGGTCTTGAGGAATATACGTGTATGGAAAGTGAAAATGGAACTCCGCCCCTTGGTATCTGGACTTAGAATGAGACCGTTCAAAGGCAAATAAGAAGAGTGTTTGGTTTTAATGATGTACTTCATAGCAATAGTGTTATGGTGCTCGGTAGATGGGCTATATCAATTGTCCTTCAGGACTTTTATGAAGTTGGCATCAAGTTTGGGATATCCTATTCAGACTTTATCTTAATGCTGAAAAGAGGTTCATCTCCCCCTTTATGCAGATCTGTGACATTAAATCAGCTAGCAACAAGACTAACAGATTGTAAACATGTGAAGTTTCCTATGGTCTGGAAAGTGATTCTAGAAAGCTTGAAATTGCTTGAGACTAACATTCCAGACGTTATTAAAAGGGGCATTCAAGAACACGATTTGCATTACTTTCCAGCATTTCGGGAGGTTGATGCCAATAGAAACAGTACACTTTTCTGGAGTTTAGGTTGTAAGTTTTGGAGCATTTCAATATCCGGAAACCCAGAAAATGAAACCTATTCTGAAGGCAGTCTTATTAATTTGACACAACTCGTTGTACAGGAACTGGAACTGCGCCAGTTAGCTTACAGCAGCAAGATGCAAGGTAAATGCACAGGTTTTCCCGGCTTAAGGCATGCCTTAGAAAGTTAGAACCCTTAAAACTAAATCATGAACAACGCATCTCAATTTTAACATTTCTAAGTGCAGTCGGTCTTATTCAAAACAATGTTTTTATTGACTATTATCATCTTGCTAGGTTTGAAAGAGAACTTCCTGCTCCGCAACATAAACTGAAAACATTAGAAATACTTTCCAAATTCTTACTTCCAAATTTAACATCTGTAAAATTTGGAGATTTCATCATTCGATTCCCATCAAACTAACATTAAATGCCACTGGTTCCAGTAGTACAGCTGTTGATAAGAAAAGTGACATGAACCCGTCATCAGAACTTGAAACACCTATTTTAGACCAACCAGAACCCCCAGTCTGTGATGAGGCAGAAAACGTGAGACGTGCCCCTGCTCGTCACTGGCCTGCCAACACCAACCGTGCATGGAGTGAACAAGAATTAAAGCTGTTGGTGGATCTGAAGAGACATGGCATTACGTAATTGCACGACATCTACAAGCTACAGTTAAAACTAGAAGTCCTGTCATGAAATGCGCACAAATAGCACGTTGATATGCGCGTTAATGTACGCGCTATGGCCCAAGTAAAACTATCAAATTCTGTACATATGGCCTGTGCACAAGCAATGTTTCAGCCAATGGACCTCCGGGTAACCCAGAGGTCCATTGGCAGAAACATTGCATGTGTTTGCTATGAGTAACCAGGAGAACCTGCCGTGCTTTGGATGCCATTCGATATGGGAATTGCGCGCAATTCCAACACGCAATTAAGATGAGCGCACAATTCATGACAGGACTTCTAGTTTTAACTGTATATTTAGACGACTGTAAAAAGCAAAACATACCTGACAGAAGTTTTGGTGCATTTAAATCCAAATTATACAGAATATAAGCCAGTTCAATAAAAAAATACCTGATAGAAGTTTCCATTGCACCATGGGTCTTTGAAACCTGCCCCCTTGCACCCTAACCCTTTGCACCCTAACCCTTTTCACCATTGCACCATGATCCTTGCACCACTGCACCCTAACCTTTGCACCCTAACCCCTTGCACCCTTGCACCATGGTGCAATGGTGCAAGGGGTTAGGGTGCAAGGGGGCAGGTTTCAAAGACCCATGGTGTAATGGTGCAAGGGGGCAGGTTTCAAAGACCCAGGGTTAGGGTTAGGGTTGGTGATGAATGGCGCTCCTGCAACTACTTGCAACTACGTGAATGTCTAAAAATAGCGTTTTTTCAGTCTAAAAATAACTTGTCATTGAAGATCATTGTTGTTATTTTAAGAATTATCTCCCTTGATATTCCAATGATTCAGTATTGATCTAGCGATAACTTCATCAAATGAGTCTTCTTTCACATCCGTCAGCTCTTATCCAATCAGAAGTATGGATTTGGTCTAGTTCAGTTATAGAAACATAATTGGTCTATCACACCCTCCATATGCCCCACAGGGACCTGTAGATGGTGGGGTAGATCGATTATGTCTCCATTGCAGAAGTGGTATTTAACAGCATTGACTACCGTGTGCTTATCAGTATCACTAACCCTTCTGCATTATAACTGCATAAATCATTTGTGCCCTACCCCCTTGCACCCTTGCACTGTAACAACATAATCGGTCTATCCCATCCGCCACTGGCTGCAAAAAGACATGTAGAGGGTGAAGTAGACCGATTATGTTGGTATTACTGAATTGGGTAAAATTTCTTTCTGAAAATAGACACACTTTTTTGGCCACCTGTTATTTGTTTGCTTTATGTGATTTCTTCACGTGTACAGTAAAATAAAATAAAAAGAGAAGCAAAGTCATTAACTGTTAACTCTTAGAAATGTTTTGTCTTTTATGGGCAACTTCTTGTATCTGACAAAATCCTGCGTGCTCTGTATATCGTCTCAATTTTTGTCTCCCACTCTTCTTCTCCATTGTGGCTGATCAGGCCATAGATCCTTGTCTATTCCTTTATACCAAATCGTGTGCTTGGTGGATTTGGATTTAGTGAACTGTAGTTGTTCACATTCCTTGGTAATGAATTGTTGTGCCTCTGGGTAGTTTTCCCTGTTGATCCGGTCTAGCTTAATGCTAACCCTTTTGCTGTTGCGAGGCGTTGATTGGTATCTATTGTCAAAAGTACCTTTGTCTGTTTGGTCTGAAGCGTCCTCCACAGAGAAAGAAGTCTTTGAGGTACTAGGTGTTGCTTGATTGGGATTGTCTGTGGAATGTGTATCAGCAGGCTTGGATGCATCAAGTGAATACGGGTGAAAACTTAAAAAACCCTTTGTCAGCAAGGTAGAAACCATATTTGGCACTCTCTCTTCAAATGAATCCAACACCTCATCCGCAAGAGTATGATAACGTTGCTGAACAAGTTTAGTTACTTCTTGCATAATTTCATCTTTAACACTTTCAAAACTTTCCTTGAAGTCGTTTACTGTAGACATAAGAGTGCAGTGAAACTCCTCTTTTTGTGCTGAGAGTTGTTCTCTAAATTCTGACCTTAAAGTTTTAACAGTGTCACATAGCAACTCTGTAAAGCGTCCATCCTCCTCAATCTCCGAATCCTCACTTTCACTCACTTGCTCTTCTTCTGAAATGAAGATGTAAAAAAATAATTATCCATTTGTCTATTGGTGTTTACAAACTAATCTTTGCATCCTAGTCTCTTGCACTCTGGGCTTGGGCCCTACCTCCTGGCACTCTTGCACCCTGCCCCTTGCACCATACCCCTTGCACCCTTGTACCTGATTCAATACACCCTAACATATTGCACCCTCCCAACTTACACCTGCCCCCTTGCACCCTAACCCCTTGCACCCTAACCCTTTGCATCAAATGTCTAATAAAGGTCTTTGTCTGGCTGGTGATGGGCGTTGTGACTCACCTGGATTTAGTGCTAAATATTGCACTTACTCTCTTCTCGATTATGGAACACAGAAAATAATTGCCTTTGAGAATATTAATGTTAATGAAACAGGGAGCTCGTCCACCATGGAAGCCATAGGTTTTGAAAAAACACTTTCTTTTTTGGTAAATCAGGGACTGAAAAAAAAAATATTGGCAACAGATCGCAATTTGAAAATAGGTAGCATAATGAGAAAAGAAGATGAAGATATTAACCATCAGTATGATGTTTGGCATTTGGCAAAAAGCTTTAGAAAGAAATTGTTACAAAAATCCAAAATTAAAGGCTGTGAGGAATTGGCAACCTGGATAAAAGCCATATGTAATCATTTATGGTGGTGTTCTAGTCACTGTTCTGGTGATCCTGTCCTCGATGAAAGTTGGGTGTCTATAGTCAACCATATTGTAAACATCCATAAGTTTGAAGGCATATCATTTAAAACATGTGTGCATACACCAATGACAGAAGAGGTAGCAAAAAAGAAAAAATGGTTGACAACTGATTTGAAAGCACACAAAGCTTTGAAAGAAGTTATTTTCAACACCAGACTCCGAAAAGCTATCAAAAAGTTATCTGAATTCTGTCATAATGGTTCACTTGAGGTGTATCACAATCTTATTTTGAAGTATGCACCAAAACGACTAGAGTTTGATCATGATCAAATGTGGACATGTATTGCATTGAGTGCAATTGATCATAACTCATCACAAGATAGGGGGAAGAGAAAGAACAAAGGTGGAAAAATGGCATACAGAACCGTTTGTCCAAAAGCAACAAAACAATGGGTAGCAAAACCCATTTATAATACTAAATCATATCAGTGGGTGAATCCAATGTTAGAAAAAGTATTAGACCAAAACGCTGTCCACAGACTTCCAGTTAAAACAAGATCTAATAAAGGAAATATAGCTCAGGTTGCTGCTCCACCAAAATCTCACCTTATTGAAAAACTATGTTCAAGATTTCAGTAATTAACATGCCAAGTTAAAACTTTTTTTAGAAATTGTAAGTTTACCTCAGATGGAAAATTCACCCAGGGGTGTTTTGGTAGCAATTCACTCCCTTCATACACTACAGTACATGTCAAACCTGGGGTAATTGTAAGCTTAATTGTAATGTAATATAATATTACTTTTTTTCAAGTAATATTATTAATTGCAAAATTTGTTAGTGGCCTAATATGGTATATACATGTATGGTGTCAGTTAGTTTTATACTGCACAAGAGCGAAGCTCATCCAACATGGAATTAACTGACGCAAAATTATGAAATATACCGTATTAGGCCAGTCACAAACTCTGCAAGGAGTATATCTTTCTGACTGTTTCATCTACATGTACATGTTACTGTATTCATGTAAATGCAGGACTACATTTAACTAACATGAGGATGTCCATTCCCATAAGGGGCCATAAACTTTTTTCATAACCCTTTACCCAATGCAGATAATATGAAATGGTACTTACAAGAAAAAAAATTCTTGATTAACTAAAATTTTTCATTTTTGTCTCAAAACATAGCTTATGACCCCTCATTGGAACGAGCTCAATGAGCCCATTCCTATGAGGGGATCATAAGCTGTTTTTTAGACATAAAATGAAAACATAAGGCCTAAAAAAATAAAAAATCTGTTTCTCAGGCCCTCCCGCATGGTCCTTTTGGCTGCCGCATGCTCTCTTTTTATAACCAATTTAAACTTTAAAAAAATAAAAATTAAATGGTTTATGTCTGATATTGTACCCAAGTCAAAAATATTGATGAATTTGTCCCTTGAGTGCAAGAAGGCTTTGCAATGCTTTAGCATTGAAAAGCCTTCTTGCACTCAAGGGATGAAATACACCACCACCCATACTATTCTGTAGATTATGAGGCCTAAAACTTGAACCAAGAACATGAACTTTTGATGGCAAAGAAGAAATTACTGAAATAAAAAATAAAATAAAAAACCGCTCGCCCGCATGCAATTTCACAAATAATGGCCTGAGAAACAGAAGATCTACTTTGTGTGGCCTAATAAAATACAAATGGCAATCTTGCAGTGGCTGGTTTTGGCTGTAATGTTGGGTCAATGGTTGAAGAGATAATTACAAATTTCAAATGGCAGTTTTCGTGTATTTATTTATCGGTGTTTAAGGTCACTTTTCTGCAACTATTGCTAATTGTGACCACCACAGGGGTATAAAGTCAGGTTTAGCCCATCGTTAACACCCATGCTGCCATCGTATAGGACTTCCACTCCAGGCATTGGTGACTGGGTGCTTAATTATTTTTAGTCACCAAATTTTTTTCATGTGTCTTTCACTACTGGATACATAAGCCATTAAAATCATGTTAAATGACCATTAAAAACCCATGACCCCATTAAAAACCACCATTAGTTTTTGTTCAGAAATTATTAATGGTACTATGTTAACACATTAAAAAGCCATTAATGCATTGACTGTCCCATAAACATCCCATTAAACATCCAATTAATTCATGCCACTGCAAACAAATTCCATTTTAATGGGCATTAATTCTCGTGGGGACCTATTTTAAAAGCCATTATTTCCAAACAAAAAAATTATAAGCCAATTTTTATGGCCATTAAATATTTCTAATTGTACTAAAAAAGCTTACTGCTGCAAAAAATTGATAGTAATGGCCATTGAAAATAAATTCTGAAATTTAATGGCCATTACTTCTTGAAGTAGTCTGTGAACTTACAGTAATGGCCATTATTTTTTTTAAGTAAGCTTGGTGAAGTATTTGATGGCCATTAACTTTATCTTGACTTGTTCTAATTAACAAACTTCAGGAAATTAAAGTTCTTTAATGGCCCTTCAATAAAAAAGGCTTTAATGGTGATTAAACCCATTACATTTCAAAAAAGTTTATCTTCTATCATGCTAGTTATATATTTTATTATATAGTTTCGGCAATTTCTTTCCAGAACAAGGATTTCATTTTCAAAAGAGAAGTGTTAGTACCCATGCACCCCTACCCCACCACATACAAACACAAACACACACACACACACACACACACACATATTCATATATATATTTTTGGCATCTGCGTCTAGCTTACAAAAATACCATATTTAATTCTAGAAGGACTTTTGAGTTTTAAATTTGGTGACATATATTTTTGTGGTACATGTAATTTATAAAACTCTGTTGATTGATGGTACTTTTGTCTTTTTGTCAACCGATAATGGTGATATTTTTTTTAGTGAATAAACGATAACAAAATTTGGCTGTCGTCCGATTCCGATAATTTCACTATATTATCGGCCGATTCCGATTCGATCCCGATACCACAACAGAGAATTTAATAAAAACTATATTAAAACTTAACAGACATACTGCTTTTACTCTGAGTCATTTTCATTCAAATGTATTAATGCATCCCTTGGGGGTCATGACACACATTACGCTTGTTTGAAAACATGGCATTCAACTTCTGGGGGAATCCCACAATTCAGTTTTGAAACACTTCCGATTCTCAAATTAATGTGGCCATAGAGGAGTTAAGCTCATATTTTGTGTGGTTCAGTACCAAGGAGAGCAGAACGGTTTCGCTATGTACCATTTCGTCCACGGAATGGTTCGGCTTGGGGCGTTTCGGCCTCGATATTTTTTTTTTCAAACAGAAAATGAAAAGTTTTGTGGAAAAATATGGAGGCCGAAAAGTCCCCAGGTCAAAACGCCCCCCTTCCCCCCGCCCATGAGATCGAAATGGTGAAGGACCGAAACGTCCCCCCCCCCCCCCCCCCCCCCCTGTTACTCAACCATAGTAATTTGAGAATCGGATGTGGTTCAAAATTAAATTGTGGGACATGCAGGGATTGATTGCCCCGTAAGTGGGATGGCATGGTTTCAAACAATTATAATGTCAGTTGTGAAATCCCCTCTGCCCTGCACCCCATGGACAAATTAATGAACAGGTCTACAATGAATGAATGAATGAATTTTTAAACTCATTTAATTTGCGAGATATCGAATTACTTTGGAATTATTCACCGAAAAAGCGCAATTAGAAATTGCACTTTTTGAGTGAATAATCCCTAAGTAATTTCGATATTTTAGCCTACGAAAGACAAAATGCATCTGTACTCTGTGACACAAACAACAAAAGCATAAATGTTTGTTTGATTGACCAGCAGATATATGCAGTGCAACTAAATGAAGGAAAAACGGATGACAAATGAATGTTAAAACAATATGGATTTTTTTTATTGGCCGGCCGATTTACACAAAAAAACCCTAGTAATTACATGTTTTATGCAGAGCAAGTTAAGTTAAATGAATTGGGGGGTTTCACATCAATTTTGGATGGGACGAAACGACCAAAGTGAAAATTTCACCTGGGACGAAACGACCAAAGTGAAAAATCCACATGGGACGAAACGACCAAAATAAATGGGATGAAACTACCAAAATGGGACGAATCGTCCTGGGATGAAACGACCATGGTACAAAATGACCTGATCCCAATTAAAATAATTTCTCAATGTCGGACACTTTCCGGGCGAGTGTCATTAAGAAATTATAGAATATGCCTATCGGTGGCAAGATACATGTAGATAAATGGTTAATAAATAGTAATGGACAGGCTAATTCCCCCTTATCTATGTTATCTAAGGTTTTTTTTAAATCGAGGAACGATTAAAATTTAAGTTATTTCAGCTAGACTTGATTTATTTTCTGAATTTTTTTTTTTGAACAAATGACACACTGTTAGACTTCAATGAGTCGCTTAAATAAAAGAAACACTTTATAGACCCTTCGTTATTCAGACGTAACTCACTTACGAATAACAAAGGACGTATAAGGTGTTTGTTTTGCCCACATAATGTGCGAAAAGACAAGAAAATACCACAACTTATCCATTAGCCGGCCACCCAACTCATTCGGTTCCACAACTTGAGCCAGAAAATATATTCACCGCACACAGATCATGTGACAATTGTCAACTTCCGGGAAATACTGGCCCATAACTGCATAAGCTAATTGTTGTAATTTGTGTTTTCTCGTATATATGGCAAAAGTTTTTTGATTTGCAAAACATGGGAAAAACTTCGGTAAGTTTCATTCCCATAATAATCGGCAGATCTTACAGCAAAATGGCCGATCCCGATATGATCCGATATCACAATATCGGTCGATTCCGATTGCCGAGTAAGTTAATCGGTTATTCACTATTTTTTTTAAAACCTTGTAGATGGCGATACCTGGTGTATGATACCTATATAATTGTACCTACAAGTACAATATTCCCAATCATAAAGTGGAAGTCAGTCGAGCTACTGACAAGATAACTGCAACATTTTAATCCCATAACAATTCTTTTTATAGCAATATTTCATCGTACAAGCATTTCTAAACATCTTTTACAATATTAACTCTTTGACTACAGATATGACTTCAATATACACTCTTCATTAAGGCCAATTATTGCCTCATATAATAATTTGGCCATATTCTGGCACATTAAACCACTATAGTATTGTCACCTAACAGTAAACTTTATTATAGGCTGTAATGTACATGTGCCTTGATATGCCATTTTAATTGCGTAGGGATAAATATATCCCTACGGGATTAAAACTCATAAAGTAAAACACTCATGGATTTTGCATGCATTACGTTCTATGTTTATATGCAAAAGCATATCATGATATGACAATAATTGAATGTCTCAAGTTATATGCATTTGTATTACATTTCTAGCAAATCCTGCACTGTTAGGCCAAAAAAATGTGTATTGGTTCTTGAGTATATTTTTTTTCAAATCAGTTTTTATTTTTTATTCTTTTTTATATCAATTTAGCCAGAGCCAGTCACATAAATATTCAATAAGTATGTATATGAACCCCGATTTTATTACGTGGATGCCATGTGTTATGAAGGTGACTGTGCTCATAAGAGCAACGTATTTCTGAATGGCTTTCTGGATTTATATCCTTAATTTTGTTATCTCCCCTGATATGAATGCCTCCCCACCCCACCCCCTTCCCTGCGTGCTAACTTGAAGCAGAAAGGAAGTCATGAATAAAAGTTCACGTTTTGATAGGAAAATACACAAAATCAACTGACTGGGTCCACCACCCCCAGTGTCTCTATCGACGTGAGTGAGGAACCATACATGGTGCTTTGCTTGACTGAATAATTTTTACTGTTGCATGATTTCATGGCCCATTTTGGATGTCACCTAACTTAAACAATAAATTGCAAGTTGCAATAAAAAGCGTCCATGTGCATGCAGGAGGGTAATTTCAGTGCAGCGCTGTCTGAGAACCAAAACCTTTTTGGGGTGCCTTAGTCTTCCATTTTGAGTGAAGATGTTAATTAGTTACATTTTCAGTTTTTTTTTGGTACTTTTTACTGTTGCAAAACCAAAGACATTCATTTTCTATTGCAGTCACCAAAGGTGGTGATAAGAAAGACATATGAATATAACTGAATTTAACAAACTGTGTATTTTTTACAAACCATAAGCCACTGTCATCATCCAATTGAGGATTATTATACCATCCCACATAAGCAAAATTGTTCACAATGTTTTCAGTTTTGTGAACAACAAACTTTTTAATTCGCCCAAAAACCAAATATTTTCCTGAAGTTAATTTGTTTGATTCCAACCCCCTCCCATTTTCAAAGCAGACAAAAGAAGACACGGTTTTTGCTGAATCAATCTCTTTATCAGAGCACCTATAGTGTACCACACGTTTCACAACAGGATGTGGAATTTGCAGGTGATAAGATTCTTCAACTAAACACATTTTGCAGAAAGTAATTTTACATTGTTTGTGAATAGAATCCAGATGTGTTTGTTTTAGTTTAATTCTTCTAAGTCTATCATTTCTATTCTCATCCCCTCCACTTTCATCAAGAATGTTCTCACTCTCTATGTTATCCATGTAACAACATTTCGAAACATCCACTTTACCAGAGGTAATCATAAAATTACACCATTCAAAAATAATATATGTTTCAGTTGCGGAACACTCAGGATGCCGCATATTTAGGGCCCTTTTACATAACAACGAATTAAATCTTTCAAATACAAACATCCATGTTCCATAAACAGGGCCAAATTTTCTTATACCATCTAAAATATGATGGAGAATGTGGGTTGTAATATTTTGTAATGTAAGGGGAAAATCTCTCTCAAGTCGTGCCAGGGCTTCATTTATTCGGCATTCAAGTTCATCTAAATGATCTAGACACTGAGTTTCATTACATAGGTCTGCAAGGCAATCTAATAATAAAAATAAAGTTTGTCTCTGTTGTTCACCAAGCATTCCTTTGAGACAACATTTAAGAATTCCTTGCGAAGCTAGTTGTTTGTGATTTTAGACTTCCAGTCCTGCTTATAAAGTCAGATGGTTTTAATCCAAATCCTAAAGGAACTTTGAGACTCTTAGCCCTTTCGTCTGCTTTTTTAATTTCATCACTTGACAAAAAATATGGGCAATTAGAAAAAACGCTTCTATCATTGAGTGACTTTTTGGAAGCTTCTTTCAGATGTTTACCTTGAGAATTCACAGATAATTTTCTCTTTTTTATTTTTCCAATTTTTTCATTCCCCTCAGTATCAGAATTTTCAACAATTTTGTCAATGTTTTGTGACCTTCCATAGCACTTTTCAGCATTAATTATTTTTCTTTATTTACATTTTTCCTGTAATTAAGTGAACAATATTTTGTACAACATCTTTAACAGTATGACAGGCATCTGGAAAACATTCTTCCAGCCTATCGTGATTCGATAAACTTAAAAGAGGGTAATTTCCTTTACAGCCTGTTGCAGTTGCAATGGTGTTGGCCTGAGTTTTGTTCTTTGCATTGTGATATGCCGCCCGATATTCTTTTTCTGAAGTCATTGTTCTTTTCTGTGGATGTGAAGACAGCTCTGGACTTTTATCGGGAAAATTTACAGAATCTTGGCGAATAGGATTATCTTTTTCAAGGTATCTTCGATTTCCCAAATATACAACTTTTTGTAAGGCTTGAGAGTATATCCCTCTTTCAGAACACCAGTGACAACCTGAAATGCTTCCACTCCCATGTAAGTGGAACAACTTTGATAGCCCAGGATAATCCAGGACAAATAATAACAGTTTGAGCTTCACCTACACAGGTGCATTATCATATGCAGAATAAGCAGTGCATTCACAGAGGAAAAGCAGTTCATCAACCAGTACTTCAACATAAGAATCAATATGCTTTGCCTCGGATCTGTTATTTCCTTTAATAATGCCGACCAATAAAATGTTTCCAAAAGCATTTCTCACATGTCGTGGAAAATTTAAAATAGTCAACATTATTGGTGTCATTGAATACAAAACTCCTATGTTATGAAATGGGTTTACTCCATCCAGCTCAAGTGCAAATGATAGTCCCATTTTATTTCCTCTAAAAAATCCTTTGCTCGAGTACAGTTCTTTCCATATAGGTGCATCATGTATATCCCACATTTGATTATTCTTTTCAAGCAATTCATTTTTGGAACCAGGATGTGCCTGCACAATTTGTGCCAAGTTGGCTTCTCCATAAATTCTAGCTAGCCTTGGTCCCAGTGGTATATAATAAAATTTCCGCTTGCATATTGGCCTTTTTGCTGTGGTATTGTGGTAACGGGACTCATTGCACACTGGACAATTACTTAAATTTGCATTCGAATATTTTGGACTGTTCCTGAAAATTATACAATCACTGGGACACACATCAAAAACAACTTTTTTAACTAAGAATGGTTTTATCATCTGTTTAGCTTCATAATATGATGAAGGCAAGAGTGAATCACTGTCACTATGAATACTTTTCTGAAGCTTCAACATGTCACTGAAAGCACTTTTACTTATAGAAGGATGGCTTGAAAAAAGGTAAAAATTCATTGCTAACCACTGTAAAACTGTAAGGTCACTCCCAGTTAATTTTTGAATTGCAAGCCCAGACTTGTAGATATTTCTATCATAAGATATATTTTCCAATTTCCCTTGTTAATGATCTCTTTTTCATTGGAGTCCATCTGCTCATCTTCACTCTCAGAACTGTCCAACGCACTGCTACTACCTTCATCAGATACATGAGATGAGTCTTCGTGTTCATCCATTTCTTTTTTCGTGTCATTATGAAGACTGTGATCACAACTGAAATACATGAAAACAAAATGTTCTATTGCACATAATATATATATATATTAAAGTCCAGTGCCTAGATGTATTATACTACACTCACTGTAGAGCTGCAGATACATGTAGTTTGGGAAACTCAACTGTCATCAACGTTTGTTCAAAACTGCTTACTAGTATGAAATTTTGACTCAAAATATCCAGACCTTCAGCCGAAATACATGCTTAACTTTCGACGAAATGTCTGACTTTTTTCAGCGATCTATGCAAGCTTTCAGCAAACTGTCACAAGTTTCACGACAAACTGTCCAACATTTTTTGGACGTGGTATTTAAATGTTCCCCAAAGTGTCCCATTTTACATTTGGGTGAAAAGTTCTGTCCCCTAATCGCTGAGCCCGACACAGAAGGGTTTTTTTTTCATGAAGCTTCAAAAGAAGATTGCTTGGTTCTTCTTGTTGCTTGCTCAACTGTTTAGGTCTGTTTTTGTAGATATTGTGTACTGTTGATCTTTTTGGGTGAATCTTATGGGGCACTACCTTCATGTTTAAGAAAATGATTAACAACAGCTAGTTATTCTGTTACGTTCAAGCAAGTCAGTTTAATGTATCCAAGACAATACTTTTGTTTAGGTCGGTGGGGGGGGGGGGGGGGGGGGGAGGGGGGGATTGGGGGGTTACATCCATCTTGAAAAATATTTGTTTGGGGGCTTTTTTCCACGGTGCTTGTTTTGGACTGAGGCAGGCATGGGGCATATGTCCCACACTCATTCTATGTACCTTACATGTACTTGAACAATCTGATTGTAATGATTGCAGGGGCGGCGGGGGTGGGGTGAGCTCACTACATTCAGATTGCTCTGTAAAAGTGTGTAATGGGGTACATTGCAATTTCTTTAATCCTTTACCTAACACAGCTTTTTGAAAAAATATTCAATTTTCAAATTTTAACCCATAATTCTGAACGTTCTTCAACAGAACCATAAAAATATAGGCATCATTAGAATTGTCTCAATATGCATATTTGTATAGATTTATCGAGGCACCAAACATTACGTTTGGCCCTGAAAGGCTTAAAATGGTTGATTTTCTAGCCGCATCTGGCAGCTACATTAGTTAAAGGGTTACAAACACATGCTTCTATCAACCTTTCTTTTTAGTAGTTTCATTCCACACCATTTTTCTGTTTCAGCCACAAAATTGACAGTTCTTCATTATTCCAACCCCTTAATGGGTGGAAATAGAGGATACAGAGAAAGTCAACCACCATTTTGAAATCAACAGAAAAAGAGATATCATTCAAAAATTAGGGTCAGTGATAGCTTTGGGATAGCGTGTTGTAGCCACCAACCTATCCCTCACCTAGACTGACCCTAATCATTTCTTATTCTTTTATTATTTGTTGGTGTTTTAGGTCATATATTTGGAACAAAAAGGATAATCATCACCTCAACACAGATATAAACTCTTTAAAGTTTAGCCAATAATTTATAATTCATGTTGCCCATTTTAGAGGACTTCTACTGCAAGCATTGGTTACTGAGGTCTATTCTATCAGCAAAACGAAGCTTGTTTACCACAGTGAACAAGCACTGCTTTGATTTCCAGAATCCCCACGGGATAATCATTTCTCCCCAATGTTTTCACTAGGTAGTGCTTTTAATATATTTCAAGCAGAAAACAGACAGGCAAAGAGTTTGTCAGATTCTCAGGCTCCAAAACAGTCACTCTCACTAAATATTATTGAAAATAAGTTAAACATGCATTATAAATGAAACAAGGTAAGAAAACTGCACACATTTTTCAATTTGCAAAGTACCCTATTATACACTTTTACCGATTGTTTAACCCTATTCCAAATGTTTGGAGCAGACACATACGTGAAAACAAATTTGTGTTTAACTAAAAAAATTCATTTTTTGCTAACAAAGCATAGGGTGTGTGGCCCCCTCAATCGAATGGTTCTCACACGCATTCGAATAAGGGTACTACAACCTATATTTTGGAAGCAAAATGTGAAAATCTAAACAAAAATTACATAGCTATAATCGAGAATATCACTGGCCG
This sequence comes from Pictodentalium vernedei, assembly GCA_031216915.1. Classification (NCBI taxonomy): domain Eukaryota; kingdom Metazoa; phylum Mollusca; class Scaphopoda; order Dentaliida; family Dentaliidae; genus Pictodentalium; species Pictodentalium vernedei. Next base: position 477,337,042 of record CM062290.1, read on the forward strand.
GTTTTGGCCATTACGTTTGGGCAAAGAATTAATAGCTGACATGAAGAATGGTGGAATTTACAGAAAACAAGAAATAGATTTGTGTAGTTCTTAATTTGATGGATAGAGGATTAATGTTTTGGGAATGAATGATCAACAAAAGGAGCTGGGGGTCCTTAGTCGCTCACCCGAATAGCTGTTCAAAGAGTTAGTTTGGGTCACAATGAACTGGAAATTTTTAGAGAATAGTCCTCATATTGCACCAAGTTTGAATTCAGGCTCCCACAGGGAGCTCAAATGTACACCCATAGACTCGATTTGAACAAATTTGAATCTGCTTCTCCAAGAGATGTTGTATGCCAAATATGAAATGAATCTGGATGGTGGATTTGAAAAAGATTTTTAGAGAATTGTCCTCATATTGCTCTAAGTACAATTGAACCCAGGGAAGCGATTTGAACAAACTGGAATTTTACATCACAGAAGATAGCACATGATACCAAAAGTGAGATGATTCTACTGGTGGATCTGAAGAAACGTTTTTTAAAGAATATTCCTCATATTGCACTAAATTAAAATTTGGGCTCCCATATGGGAAGCGCAAATATGAATCTAGAGACGTGATTTAAACATGAATTAAACATGAATTTGACCTCCCATAGAGATGTTGTACACCAGATATGAAACAATACTAACCGGTGGATCTGAAAGAGAAGATTCTTTAAGGTTTTTCCCAATACCAACAATGTTTAATAAAAAGTGCTGGCTCAGCACTTTTTCAAAGTCCCAAAACTGGGAGATAAAGTCAAGTTTTAGTCCATTGTTTACACTCCATGCAGCCCATTTTAGAGGACATTCACCACAAGCACTGATGACTGGGTCCTATTTTATCAGTAGAAGCAGAACTTGTTTACTGC